>CAWZYM010000312.1:600000-725000 GCA_963966185.1 Rhabditoides inermis
TCGTTTACCTTTATACTGACTGCTACAAACAACATAACAAAACAGTGTAACCTAGGCTGCAATCAATTGTATAAAAAGAACCTTTACAGTGACGGCAGCAGTGAGTGCAACGCTAATAAGCAAGAGAAGAAGAAGTCGAAGCATGGTGCTTGAGTCAGTAAAAATAAGTGTGAGCTGCCGCTGCTTCTTCGATTTATAAAGACCTTTGACATCTGGCACATCTTGCGTTTCGATAGAAAAGTGAAAACACACAGCTTGCCATCTATTTGAAAACACATGTGTTTTTTTCCATGTCACTCAATCGTTGTCAAAAAAAGTTCCACCAACCACATAATTACGCTGTTGGGTGTAACCACAAAAGATTTGGTGAAAACAGATCCCATGACCTATTCAATAAAGTTTTTGCCATGGAAAAGTCAAGAAAGCCTGGTTTGCCGCTATCAGCCTATCATCTGACCGCTGTCCATATCTTATCAGCTCCTATCAGCTCCACAATCCCTAACAATGTGCCGGTCACTCGCGCATTTTCCTAGTGTTCAGTTCATAACAAGTTCTCTTCTATTGTACTTGTTCTTTTTTAAATTCCAATAAAAGTAATATCTATATATAACAGTATAAGAAACATTCAAGTTCTTCTCTCTTTCAGAATGCGCCAATTACTCGCACTTTTACTATTCACTGCTTCGATTGCTTCAAAGAGAAATCACGTCCACTCTCACGTTCGCTCGCACAATCGCAATCATCAGGGAGATGAGGTGTACAGGTGAGGAATCTCTCTCTCTCTCTCTCTCCCCTCTCCCTCTCCCTCTCTCGTTCTATAATTACAATACAATCACTACCGAGCAAATCCATGGTCACTTAAAAGCGTAAGAGCACACGTATCCATCCTTTTCCTAGCTGGCCCTCAAGAGAAAAAGAGGAAGAGTTTAGGAAACTTCCGTTGTAGTCATTTGCAATGCGTGTTCGCTGAGACTACTCTTCTCTGTTTCCAGCTGGCCCTCTCTCCACCCTTCCCGCACCCCCGCCTGGTTGGCCCGCGACGACCCCAACCACGGACCCCAGTACCCACAGCCCGAGCAGATACACCTGAGCTATGCAGGTGGGAGGGGTGTTTACCTGTTTACTTTGTTTACCTTGTGTACTTTGTTTACCTTTTCACCTTGCTTACCCTATTTGGCTTGTTTTCTGGTTTGTTTACCTTGTTTACCTTGTGTACTTTGTTTACCTCTCCACCTTGCTTACCTTATGCTGTTTGTTTACATGTTTGTTTACATCTTGTTTCCAGGTGATCCGACTCGTATGTGGGTGACGTGGTTGACCTTCGACGACACTCTCACTGCCACGGTGGAGTACGGAGAGAGGCGGCTGGAGAAGAGTGCCGAGGTGGGTAAAGTAAGAAAAATTTGGCCAGGCGCGAAGCCGCCGCAGCGCGCGGGTATGTGATACGCGACGCGGCGTTCGAATTTCTCTTTTCTGGTAGTCTATTCGCGTCTCTGACCGTGAAAAGAGGACGCGGTGGACTTTTGATCTCGCTTCATTTGCACAATGATCAAATAGCAAAATTGACATAGATGCCAAAACACCCATTTGTCTTGTCTTCAGGGCAAGATCTCGATATTCGTAGATGGGCAGAAGGACAGCAAGTGGCGATACATCTGCAGAGTTCTACTGAAGGGACTCGAACCGGGAAAGACATATCGTCAGTCCTCGCACCTATCTCTCTCTCCTTCTCCCTCTCTCTCCCTCTGCCTCTCTCTCTCTCTCTCTCTCTCTCTCTCTCTCTCTTTCTCTTTTCATTTCTCCAAACGCAGTAGTATTAAATCACGTTGTAGTCTGCAAGAATTGCGTTGAACAATAGCCCTTTTCTATATACCGCGTCATTGAAACGTACTTGTCATGTTCACAGGCTACCACGTGGGTTCTGTCTATGGCTGGAGCGCTATCTACGAGTTCACGGCTGTCAAGGTATCCCCCCCCCTCAACTTTCCGATCCCCAACTTTTCAGCCCCGTCCCGAAGGCGGCCTCAACCTCGCCATATTTGGAGGTGAATAATCAATCGATAATCGATCGATACTATTGATTGCAGACATGGGCAATGAGAACGCGCGGAGTCTGGGGCGGATTCAGAGACTGGCTCAGCAGGGGAAGATCGATGGGGTGCTGCATGTAGGTGAGAGAGGGAGAGAGAGAGAGAGAGAAAGTGGGAGAGGGAGAGAGAGAGAGGGGGGAGAGAATAATGATGCTGATGATTCTGATTTTTCAAGTACATTTCAGTGCAAAGATACTTATGCTCGTAACACGCTGATTTCCCCAATTCGCCGGATGTATAGCTAACAATTGTATGAGGATGAAAGATTCGAAGAAAAAACAACAACAGCGAATAGTTCTGATAGTTTTAGCAATGTTAAGAGAAACAATTGTTCGAGATATTAATTTCATTGTTTCCAGGCGATCTGGCCTACAACATGGACGAGAATGGAGGAGCGATGGGGGATGAGTTCATGCGACAGGTAGGGAGGGTGGAGAGAGAGACAGAGAGAGACAGAGAGAGAGAGAGAGAGAGAGAGAGAGAAAAAGAAAGAGAGAACACTCCTTTTATCCTTCATCGCTAACTCAACACTCACCATACGTTTCAACCCCTCATACATCTCCAAGCGATTGGACTGGAATGCAATGTTTTGGAAAAGCTGAAAACCACACATCTGGATCGACATATCCATAAATCAATGGACATAAAGCACAGTATACCGACCGTCTTCTGCAGATCGAGCCAGTGGCGGCGTACATCCCGTACATGACATCGGTGGGCAACCACGAGGCCTTCAACAACTTCACCCACTACGTCAACCGGTTCACCATGCCTGGAGGCGAGAAGAATCTATTCTATAGGTGGGATATCTATGCATTTTGTTTCAAACAATTTGTTTCATCCATACGTTTCAGCTACACAACTAATATTTTCTAGAGTCATACAATCGTCGTGAAGTTGCATTTTTCCAGCAAATTTTTAAAATAACATAAACATTGAATGATTTTTTAACTTTGATTTGGGCGAATGATTAATGCATTCAAAAGCGAGTCATCCTATCGTCATACGTTTCAGCTGCACAATTAATTATTCGGCAATCATGAACTGACAATTCCCTGATAGTCTTCGCCGGCTAACAAAAATACACATAAACATTTAATGTTCACTATATCGCAGCTACGACCTGGACCAAGTGCATTTCATCTCGTTCTCCACTGAGTTCTACTTCTTCACCCAGTATGGATGGGAGCAGATCGGGCGGCAGTGGAACTGGCTCATCAACGATCTCAAGGTGGAGGTGGAGGCTCTCTCCCTCTCTCTTCTCTCTCTCTCTCTCTCTCTCCCTCTCTCTCTCTCCCTCTCTCTCTATCTCTCTCTTTCCTTCTCTTCCTTCTCTCACATGTAGGTCGAATGAAGAACGCGGATCAGAAAGACGAAGACCCTGTGATTGATTTCAGAAGGCGAACGCGAACCGGCACAACGTTCCGTGGATAGTAACGCTGGGTCACCGCCCGATGTACTGCTCCGACTTTGACGGAGACGACTGCACCAAGTACGAGAGCGTGGTGCGTTCTTCTTTTATTTATATGATGTCCTTGTACTACTCTTGACACATATTTGAAACTGACACGCTTTAAACTGACACGGAAAAAGTGACACGTCGCGTCAGCGACTGACGAAAACTGACAGGGATTGGGAATAGCACACAAGCCACTGTGTTGTTTGTGCTACAGCTACTGGTCTAGTAAATGAAAACAAAACGTCATTGAGTGTGAGATTTGCAGACAGAATATTCCTAGTCTATATAGATCCTACCATATTTCAGATCCGCACTGGTCTGCCGAAGACACACGCCTATGGTCTGGAGAAGCTGTTCTATGAATACGGGGTCGACCTCGAATTCTGGGCACATGAACACACATATGAGAGGTTCTATCCAGTGTTCAACAGGACGGTGGGTGGAGAGAGAGAGGAGAGGGGAGAGAGAGGGAGGGAGGGAGGAGAGAGAGAGGGAGGGGAGAGAGAGAGAGAGCGAGGAGAGAGAGAGAGAGTCCTCCTACAGGTCTTCAAGGGCAGCCAGGGAGCGTACATCGACCCACCAGCTCCAGTCCACATCGTCAGTGGATCCGCGGTACGTTTGTTTCAGATGTTACGTTTCAACCGCGCATCAAATAACAGTCAGCTACGTTTTCGGTAATTTGTACCATACCATTCGCCTTTGTGATTATAGTTTCATAGTTATCAATTCTAACAAACTAACCATGCACATACTTTTTCGGTCTCGAGTAATACAACTTCTGTGTTCAATGCAGGAAGACTTTATACGAGATTCCCGTGCAATAATTGAGCATAATCGTTATTATAGCTTACCATTTGAGGGATGTCGCGAGAACACGGATACCTTCATTGAACATCCAGGACCGTGGTCCGCATTCCGGTCGTCCAATTATGGGTGAGAGAGAAATGGAAAGAGAGAGAGAGAGAGAGAGAGAGAGAAAGAGGGAGAGAGAAAGAGGAGAGAGAGAATTCCTCGCAGTTTCGGCATCATCCGTGCCTACAACGCCACCCACCTCCACTTCCAACAAGTAGCTGCCAGCTCGGTGAGTATTTTATATTTATATGAAGCCATCGTCTGTTAATTATGAGATGAATATTCTGGTTCTGAAACATTTGATTCTGATTCTGAAGCAATTGTCCTTGCTGATTACCAGTTAATTCATAAATGTATCATATACGAAAGACATGAAACGCATCAAATAACTTTGTTGTCAACAAACTAGATTAAAAAAGAGTGTGGGTTTGGAACCAACTCTTTGTTTGCAGGAAGATGTGGAGGATGAAATGTGGCTGGTTCGCCACCGGCACGGCTACTCTTCCGCGGACCTTCGCAGGCTGGCGAGGCAGGGAGACTACGTGCAAATGGACCACTGTCACCACCCCACCCACTGTCCCCACTCCCTGGAGTTCTATGACAACATGGAACTGTAGTGTTGTGAAGCTATTGGCAATTAGTGTTTGTATAATACTGGATAAACTGTAATCTGTGATCGTGGTTTGAAACCGCTAAGATGATTGGAGCGCATGTCAACCAAAAGTCGTCGGCGGTCCTCAAGCCTATAGCCTGCGCCAGAGCGATAGTTTTCGATCTACCTCGCTTGCAGTTCGAAATACGGTGCCATAACCGTCTGCCTCTCTTGTTTTGCGCGCTATTGCCGAGAGCTGACTCTCCGTCTTCCTCTGATCTACCCCGCAGCGCGCAACTTATTGCGAGCATAGAACTGTAGGTTTCTTCCCGCCAACCACTGATCCTTAGCCCTCCGCATTGCAAGGGAGAATAGAGAGGGAGGGGAGGGAGGGAGAGAGAGGGGGAGGGTGGAGAGAGAGAATGGGAAAAGAAGGAAGGGAGAGAGGGAGAAAGAGAGGGAGGAGGGTAACTGTAATTTGACCGCCGAAGGCCGAAGTTGCAAGCAAGGCTGCGAGATTACTATCAAACTTGCAAGCTTCTGCTACAAATTGCGAATATTGCCAGACTGCAACAAAATTGCGACATTTGGCAGACTGTGGAAACTGTAAGCTCCTGACTGCGAAAGTTGTCGTCCACATTCGCTCTCTGGAATCTATGGAGGCAGTGGACAGATCTCATATTATATCCATCACAATTCTTTATCATCACAGTCGAGAGATCACAGTTGTCTGTTTGGCAGTGAGTCGTTGTCGCTCACCCCTCGCCCTCCTCTCTCCTCTCCCTCCCATCCACACTCCCTCGCTGCGGTCGCGGTCGCAGGCTGCGCGAAGAGTCCGCGCGCGGGCGCATACCAGACCACGGCTGCAACGCTCACTCTTTCAACTACCCATAAAAGGTTTGTTTGTAGCTTCTGTCATATGTGAGTATGACGAAGGAATATTGCATAGTATGGAGTGAAATGTATTTGCTCTTAAACCTATCGTTAACTTTTTCAAGTATCCAATAAAAGAGTTGTAGCTTCTTTTATAATTGAGTATGACGATATTGCCAAAGTGAAGTCTATCACATATTCAAGTGAGGGGTGAAACGTATGTGGAACGTACCGTGTCTCCCAGCTTTCCCCTCGTTCTCTTATGTCGCTCTCGCTCATCTCTCAGCCACTGGTCCCTAGCTCTCCTCTGCCAATCACGGGAAGCACTGGAAGGGAGGGTTGAGAAAGGGAGGGAGAGGGAGAGGGGGAGGGAGAGAGGGGGGGAGAGGGAGAGGGAGAGAGGGAGAGAGAGAGAGAGACGGGAGGGGGTGCTGACCCGACAGTGGCAGGGGCGGAATATGTCAGACTCTCCGGCAGATGCCACACCAGTCCGTTTTGCGAACCACCGGGAAATGCCTGAAACCAGGATATGATTGATTGTTTGTAGTGAAAGTTCATCTAGTTTTAACTTTCCGCTGGCTGTCGAAAATAGAATGGAACGTGTTTAATAAATCTTACTTTTGTTCCTCCTTCTCCTACTGAAACGTATGTACGTTTGCAGATATATGTGGTAGAATTGCTTCTTAAAACCTAATCGAATAGAAAAAAACCTAAATAAACAGTTTGACGAAAACGCGTGATTGCAATGAACATGAGAGTAGTGTATTCATATCACAAGTGAAACGTATGGTTGAGAATAATCTAACAAATTGAAGTTTTCTAACCTGTTCGACAGCTTGCATCACTCTCGCAGGGTCAACCTCCTGTGACGAGCCTGGCTGACCGACTGCTGTCGGAGGGTCGAACTAGAGAGGGGAAGGTAAGAGAGAGAGAGAGAGAGAGAGAGAGAGAGAGAGAGAGAGAGGGAGGGAGAGAGGGAGAGAGAGAGGGAGAGAGAAGGGGGGGAGAGAGAGAGAGCGAGAGAGAGAGAGAGAGAGAGAGAGAGAGAGAGAGAGAGAGAGAGGGAGAGAGGGAGAGGGAGAGAGAGGGAGAGAGGGAGAGAGAGAGAGAGAGAGAGAGAGAGAGCGGGAGAGAGGGGGGGGAGAGAGAGGGGGGAGAGAGAGAGGGAGAGAGAGAGCGAAAGAGAGAGCGAAAGGGGGGGAGAGGAGAAAGAGAGAGCGACAGATAAGGAAGCGACAGAAAGAAAGAAAAAAACTGACTGACAGAGAGAGAGAGAGAGAGAGAGAGAGAGAGAGAGAGGGGGGGGGGGGGAGAGAGAGAGAGACGTACCGCCTCCGCGCAGTCAGCCCTCTGCAGCACAGTCGCCGTGCTGCTCCCGCTGCTGTCAGACTGCGGGGACGCGGGGTTACGGTAGGATGACGTCGACTGAGCAGAGGGAGTGGAGCAGGAGGAGACTGCTCCTTCTCCTTCTCCTCTTCCTTCAGCTGCTCCGGAAGTCGAAGGTTCATCGCTATACTCGCTGTAATTGAAAATAACAAAACGCGAGGAAACTCATAAAACGTTTATTTACAAGCGTTATGCACTGGCCAGTAAAGCTGTGAGTAAGTAAGGTGAGCAACGACATCGACAAAATGTGAAATTACAAAGATAAACCGACGATTGTTAGGTCACGGGACTCAGTGTTAGTTTCTCTCGGACACTGACGTCACCTCGCATTGTTGTACGGACCGCGCACATCTTCGAAGAATCTCAAACGGTCATTAGTATATTCAACTCTTTGTATTCATAATCATCACATAATGCGATACCGGATAAAATTTTGAATTGAATTGAATTGATTGTAATCATCGAAGCAGCGGTGATGATTTCATCGACTACGCACTAACTGTGAAACGTACAATGGATAATTGCAAAGTGGCAAAAAACAGTGAAAATTAGACCATAGTCCATAGAGAGAGGGATTAAGAGAAAGAGAGAGAGAGAGAGAGAGAGAGAGAGAGAGAGAGAGAGCTTCTCACCTTGCTTCTTCGACTAGCGCCTCCTTGACCTGCTCCGTGTCCAGCGTCTCCAAGGCGTCCGCGTCGATTTGCACCTACAATCATACTGCGAAATTACAATGCACATCTATTGGGTCTTGGGACTTGGCAATGCAAAATGAATTATTGTCTAAGTTTTGCTTTTTGTCTGTGCTTTTACCATAAAAAATAGAAAACGTGCTGCCCCATTGCGAACGGTGACATTGGGAACAAGAACACGAATACAAAATTGTGAAAAAAACGTGGATTGTAAGAAAGAATCAAGTGAAATGAAAGAAAATGTGAAATTACCCACTCTATGGGGGCAGTCGGGTTCAATGGTGAATTAGTACAATGCAATTGCAATCAAATGACCGGGGCCAGTCTGGTTCCATCACATGGTACGTGGGAACTTTGTAGTACACGAGTACTGTGCAAAAATGTGAAATGTAATAATCACTTACCCTATGTGGGCAGTCGGGTTCTATCGCCGGGTCGTGATATGTTGCGAGATAGGGCAGGGCGAGGGCGTCCGCCGCCGAGCAGCGACGCCACGGGGCCACTCGCAGAAGCTGGGAAAGGGAGGTTAGACGTCTAGTCGACTCTGATATGACAGTTTCGGGGCGAGCAATTTAGTTAAGTGTCTCTGCACAGCTTCTAGGTCATTAGTTTGAGTTACTTCTCGCTCTCAACGTAACTCAAACTAATGACCTAGAAGCTGTGCAGAGGTCTTTCACTTCACTAAATTGCTTGCCTCGAAACTGTCACATCAGAGTCGACTGCGAACCTTGAAGCTAGATACACTGTGGACTCGCAGAATGCTTTCCGATTTGCGTATTGTACATAGCTATCTGTATGGTTTAATTAACGCTCCTAATCCATTCATGCTTGCTAATTCAAGATCAGCATCGTTGCGTTCAAATGGCTTGAAATTACAGAGTTACTCTAAAACCACCCTTACACAGAGTTTTATCACGCATCGAGTTGTGAAATACTGGAATCTCTTAGATTCCACTACAGTATGCCAATTCAAAAAGACGGACTTCAGAGTGCGACTAATGTCTTGTTTCACAAATAACTTTTCTCGTTTCACTGTAGATGACCCCACCCGTATGTAAATGATTGCTCTCAGGCGACTAGGTAGCCCGGTAGTTCGATTTCTTCCTGTTCTGGACGGTTGAAGAAGTTTCTGTGTCTGTGTTTGAGATGACATCCCATTCTATGCGTCCGCATGGGTGCCAATGGGCTCTCTCACAGCCGTCACTTTGTCCCTACTCACGGGTCTGACCGGTACTTGTTAGAATCTGTGTGTTTGTGATTATGTGATTGCTGATTCTGAATAAACCTATTATCATTCTTAATGATATGTGTATCATTAAACGTGTGTTCTACGTGTAAACGTGTGTTTGCCACTCGCAGCAGCTGGTGAAATAGTTTTACGACATTCATTATCCATATACCGCATATTGCAAACAACACATAATTTACATAGTTATTTGTCTCGTGAAACGTATTACGTATGTAATGTTTTACCTTGTCTAATCAGATACCAGTGAGGTTACAGTAAAGTCACTGAAAATGAAGTTCAAGATTCATAATC
The DNA here is from genome assembly GCA_963966185.1 of Rhabditoides inermis. Classification (NCBI taxonomy): domain Eukaryota; kingdom Metazoa; phylum Nematoda; class Chromadorea; order Rhabditida; family Rhabditidae; genus Rhabditoides; species Rhabditoides inermis. The sequence continues at coordinate 609,482 of CAWZYM010000312.1, forward strand.
AGATTTCATAATAAGATTCATATTTTTATTTTCACTGTGAGGCCGTTCACTGTGAGACGATAAGGCGACGCCGATTAAGCCTGTTGGGAGTGCACTAGTAGGGCGAAGCGCGGATTCTCGATTGGAGGAAAAGAAGGTACAAAACGAAATCGAACTGAAGGGCGACGGCGGCACCCGCAACCGGAAGAGAAGTACGTCACTGTTATCGATCGATGTCCGGAGCCGTTCACTGTGAGACGATAAGGAGGAGCCGAATAAGCCTGTTGGGAGTGCACTAGTGGGTAACTCACGGATTTCTTGGATTTCGCAACGTGATGATGACGAATGGATCAACCGTAAGCAAGTAAGCAAATGGTCGAGAGAAGTTCGAGAACGTTCGACGTTAGAGGCAACGTGGTCCATATGGCTCACGCGTTCGAAGACGAATCAAGGCCGCATACTCTATATGGAAGAAGGAAGAAGATTCTCGAAAGATGCTACCCACCGGATGAGGCTTTGCTATAGGGAGCAATACCCTCCAAGGACCCATCCGGGGACTAAACACTAAACCTTTGTACATTCCGCACCAGTTTGTATTTCGTGTTTTGTGTTTTGTCTGCGCCTATGGATAAACCATTATTATTATTATTATATTCTTCGAAACCGCATCGCTTCATTGCCACATGAAACAGATTCGGCTATTATTTGTCATGTGAAACGTATGCAACGTATGTCACCTTGTCAATAACATCCAAAGCCTCCTGCGTTGCTTTGGGCAGAATGGCTTGCCAGGGGAGGGGATCCTAGATAAAATGCGTTAAATAAGTTTTATTTAAAAGTGCTATTACCTTCTGTCCACACGATTCGATCCACCGCAGCACCATATCAGAGGATATTCTGAATAAAGTTTGTATGCCTTCCAGATACAATGAAAGAGAGAAACAAACCTTTCAATAACTTCTTTTTCTGGCGTGCCCAGATAGTAGACGATCATTTTCACCTGCGAGACTGCGTCCTGAAGAATTTGTACGTGAAGAGAGAAAGGGAGAGAGAGAGAGAGAGAGAGAGAGAGAGAGAGAGAGAGAGAGAGAAAGAAAGAGAGATAGAGATATACAGAGAGAGAGAGGTGGGGGCTCGCCTTGCCGGGAAAGAGTTGTCTCCGCATGATCATCTCAGCAAATATGCATCCAGCTGACCACATGTCAACTCTGAAAACAACTTACAATCTTAAAATTTGTTTACATTGCTTACAGATTTACGCTTTTTCCATCTACTTTCAAACGAGAAACGGGATTGATGGTTGGAATCACTCGGATGCTGTTATGATAACGGTGAAACGTAGAATAAACTCACTTCGTATTGTATTCTATCAACGAGAAAAGGAGTTCGGGGGCGCGGTACCAGCGAGTAGCCACGTATTGCTGGAAGGGATGATTGAGAGAGGGAGAGAGAGAGAGAGAGAGAGAGAGAGAGAGAGAGAGAAATCGACCTACCGTCATGTAGTTATTGCTTGCTTCGCCTCCCTCGTCGCCCGATCTGAAGTTGTGATAAATACAATTCAAATATGTTTCACATTATCCACATAACTACAGCTCACACTCATTGTCAATCCTCTCTTGTTGTGGAATACAGCGTACTAAAATCCTCTCCATTTCTCCAGTTCTGAAGGCGTGCGCATAGTGTCGTCGCATAAAAATCTCTCCGCTACTATGCATTTTCATGAAACTAGACCATGCGGGAATGGTAGGCAATATTTTTCTCTACCATTCTGCAAAAACTGCGTTTTAAAACAATTCGAAAAAGACGACTTAGTTCCTTGACGCAAAGACCACCATCGTTGACACCGTTCTAGAACGTGACAATTTTGAAAATCGATTTTCACTAGTTAGGAGTTAAAAATATGGCGAATACTGTTCACATGGTCATGGAATTTATTTCATGTTCGTAGTGGCATGAATTCCAATTCAAATAAAACCATTAGTGCGCAAGCTCCTGGAAAATTGGAGAGGAGTTTATGCGTTTTACCTTCCGAATATGACTACTCAAAACACAACTACTTAACATGCATGTTGGCAATACCTATAAGTCCTTCCAAAGTAAGTAAGTAAGCTACTTATCCATCGATCGCTAACGTAGCGGTCAGTCTCTTCGAAACTCCCTTCGATACTGACTTCGATACGCCTTCGAAACACGACCAAACAGTGGGTTCCGAATGCGTTTCGAAGAGACTGAGCACACGTTTATCCATGATCAATGTACCTGGCCATTCCGAAGTCGGCTATCCTGAGGAGGCAGTCTCCGTTGACGAGTAGATTGGAGGGCTTGAGATCGCGGTGGATGATACCCACCGAGTGAAGGTACTGCAACAACCAAACAATTCACAAATACCATATGTAATCACTTCTTTCTTCTCACAGATCAATATGAACAATGAGTGGAAGTGCCATCAATTGCAAAATTCATTCATAACTCATAATACAAAAAATAACACGCACACCGACATTTTTGATAGCAATCAAAAAAGTTTGCATACCTTCAGTCCTCTAAGAAGCTGGTACAAGAAGTATTGGAAGTGTTGGTCGAGAAGAGGCTGGCGAGAGTGGATGATCTAAAAGAGAGAGATTGGAGAGAGAGAGAGAGAGAGAGAGAGAGAGAATAGAGAGTGAAAAAAAATGAAAAAAGAGCGCTTACCTGATGCAGATCCGTCTCCATCAAGTCCAGCACTAAGTAGATGTCACGGCCCTAACAGGTGAAATCGATAAATCAATAAATCAATACGCACCTGCGGTCCGTCGGCTGTGAACATGTCGAGAACGGATATGATATTCTCGTGGTGCAGGTCCCGAAGAATGCGGACCTGCATTACCTTCCTAATCTTCCTCTTCCTAGACTTAGAGCAGCCAGATTCCTTTTACCTTTTCGTGGCATACACAAAGTGATTTGGATAATAATCAAGTCCCGCCTACACGGTTCGGATAGTTGCACAGTGGACAGTGGCGCTCGCACTGACCGCTCCGCAAGCACGCGACGCGCCAGCTCCACTGCTAATTACCAGCAAGCGCTAGAGTGCGATAATTTCTTCACTGAAATCGCCATGCGCCCATTCACTCGCAAAACGGCCTGTGTGCGCGTCGCTCTCTCTGTGGGCGCGCTGTGCAACTATCCGGGCCGTGACCTATGAGATAAACAACCAAACAAATACAAAACAAGCGCCCGGAACTCTTTTCTACAGGAGACAGGACGTCAATCGATTAAAAAAAAACTTGACGCACCTCTCTGAGTGTCCTCTTGGCCAGTGTGACGGCAGTGAATGCGCGGGGGATCTTCTTGATAGCCACGTGCCGGTTGTACAACTACACAAAACGTATATTTAAATCCGTTGAAACGTATTGTTTTTGTTTTTACGTATTTTTAACATTATATCACGCACTTTTCGTAAGAACCGGACTCCCGACGATACTAGAAAAAAGTGCCCTTCTCGGATTTTGGATTTTGCGTATGTTATAAAAAATAATAAGTGTATTACCGTGTACATTTGGAGAAACAGTTCAATACAGCAAAATGAGCAATGGCATACGGTATAAGAAAAAAAAGTGTAAAATGATACAGAAAGCATCGAATGTTGACTACAGTCTACGAATCTTCGAAACTGGCAACAAATGGGGATTACTTTCTAGGAAGGATTTTACAGTTTCATGTTTTGCAGACATTACTATGGAAGGGGGGAGTGAGTTCCAAAGCCTATAAATCCTGTTGAAAAATGCACTGCTCTTAAGGGCTGTATCAAAACACGGAACCACGCGCCACCCATGAGAAGTGCGAGAACGAGTTGGTACAAAGTTGAAAAGACCATGATAGTCAAGGTATGTAGAGTTTGTGGTCACTTTATGCATGTATGCCACATATTCAGAATGCGCCGTTGCTCTAATGTTTGTAAGCCGAGAAGTTGTAATCGTTGGGGATAGGTGAGTGAGAACAAACCAGCGCGGCGACATATTCGGCGCGTATAGTATCGCTGCACAGTGTAGAATATGTTAGAACTCGTGATCCTATTGTAATTGTAAATAGTTCTCGGTTGTTGTGTAAATTAGCGGTATGAAACGTATCACATGAAACAACATATATTCAAAGTATCAAATAAAACGTACCGTATCCATCGCCTTGCAGACAGTGCCGTACGCACCAGATCCAATAATATTGCCTTCGCCCTGGTTAAGAGTATGTCAATCAATTGGTCAGATCGGAAACTACCTTATAAGGAGTTCCATCAAGCCGGAACTTTGTGTTCAACTGCGCTTCAAGCAGCGTTGAGGCCTGAATACAAACTTTGAAATTGAAAATAACAGTGTAGCAGTATAGAGAATAAACAAACTCACCTGCATTGTTCTATGAAAAATGTGTGTTGGCCGAAAGTTTTCGCATTTCAGGCCCGTATATCCCTGACCGGAAGTGAGATCGATCACTGATAAATCCCTGATAAGACAATAATCTCAGAAAATGCGCGGAGAATCGTGGTAATTCAAAGATAACGCAAATAACACCTGGGCGTCTTCTTAACACCTGTGAGTCTATTGATTATATCAGCTGATTTGATATTGATTTGAAATGTGGGGGTAGAGTGCGGTGGAGAAAAACGATGATCGAAAGACGAGACAGGAGAGAGAGAAGAAGAAAAGACAGACGGCGGAACTTGTTTCAACGATTGCCGAGATGTGACGCATCTCTCATCTACTATCAAATCAATTATCAACAGCACATTGATCACTTGTCGGATTGATCGATTGGCGAGTTGTCGGGAATATGGCAAGAGAGAGAGAGAGTGAGGGTGAGGAGAGGGTGCAGACATGTCGGGGGATAAGTGGCTGCGCTTGAGACACATGAGAGAGACACACGCAATTTACAGTTCGCCGATCTCTCTCTCTCTCTCTCTTTATGAAAAATCACAACGACTCTATTTTACACTTTATCAATACATTACAACGAATAAATACATTGAGCATTGTGGTCCGTGTTCTGATCAGTGTGTAGTTTCTGTTGTGCTCATAGCTTGGAGAACTTGGGCATGGGCTGTTTCATCATAGAAGCGGCGGCCGACATCGGCAGGTCCTCAGTCAGCAGCTGCGACGCGTTCCACGTAGCCTAGAAGAGATACTGTACTTTGAAAGGAGTACGGTACTTTGAAACTGGATACGGTAGATAATGTGAAAGGCAAAAAAGATACCATATATACTGTGCATTCATAAACGACAGTATGACCAAACTACAATTCGTTCAAATATATGACCGTTTTCATACGTTTCAGCATGCGCTTAAGAATTGCCGAACTACCGCTTACGCAATCCCTCTTTCATTTGGGCCTAATAAATAAATAAATGAATGAATAATGAAATAACAAATAAAACAACAATAATACGTCGTATACATACATAATAATACAATTAATTTCAGCGTTCACATAACAATCACCGATCTATAGACTGAACATTATTCTGTTCGTATAGAGAAGAATAGAACTAAATAGAAAAGTACCAATAAGCAAAACACCCACAATGTAGTCGAGCGACTCGTCGACGGTGTGGTCGCGCGCGTAGATCAGATTCACCTGGAATTGATCGATAAATCGATAATCAATCAATCAATACCTTCGTGCCCTGCACGGCGACCGGCGACTTCTCGGCGATGAACGCGGCCAGCTTCTTCACCTGGAAGATATTGATTTATCGATTGATTGTGTAAATAGATAAATCGATCTCACCTCGCGCATCATCTCATCGTAGTCGCCGTAGACGCGGCTGACAAAGTCTGAAAGAGCGGGGTTGGAGAAGAAAGATACAGAGAGACACACAGAGAGAGACAACCAGAAGGCAGACGGAGAGAGGGAGACAGAGAGAGAGAGAGAGAGAGAGAGAGAGAGAGAGAGAGAGACCTGTGAAGAAAAAGAAACATACAGAGAAAAAAAGGGAGGTGGAGAGAGAGAGAGGGAGAGAGAGGGAGGGAGGGAGGGAGATAGAGAGACAGAGAGGAAAGAGAGGAAAGAGAGATATAGAGAGAGAGAACGAGAGGACCCACTGTTGGTGTGTGCCTCTTCGGCGGAGAAGTTCCTGGCGGTGAAGGCGAGCTCGCGCAGCCACGACTCGTTGCCGACGATCTGAGGGGACCTCTCTCTCTCCTCTCTCTCTCTCCCTCTCTTCTATCCCCCTCTCTCTCCTAACTCTCTCTCCCTCTCTCCCTCTCTCCCTCCCTATCTCTTTCTCCTCACCTTGGGCATCCTGTTGAGTGTTCCGACGTCGGCAGCCAATCCCACATCCACCTCCTGAATACATAGGTTTCACGCAGAACGTAAATACACTTACGAACCACTGGTGGCAATGAATGGAAGCTTGTGTGGTTTTAGAATATAAAAACTGATATCCTTTAATCATCACTCATCCCCTCACCTTGATGCTGAACAGCGTGTCCTTGGTGCAGTGTCTGATGTCGCAGGCGGAAGCGATGTCAATCGCCCCACCAAGCGCATAGCCGTGCATCGCAGCGATCACTGGCTTGCAGCACTGCAAGAGTTCTCTCTCTCTCTCTCTCTCTCTCTCTCTTTCTCTCTCTCTCTCTCTCTCGGACACAGAGAGAGGGAGAGAGATAGAGAGATGCGAGATGCCCCCGCACCTTCTCGATCTCCGTGAACTGCTGCTGCATGAACAGGATCTGTCGCTTGAGGTTGCGCGCCTTCCTCGCTATGTCCTCTCCCTCCTCCACTGTCACCAGACTCGTCAGAGTGCCGGCTGGAATGGATCGAATCATACTACCGTAACCCTAAGCGGGTGAAGTTGATCAAAACAATCTCCTACCGTACCAATTAGCAAATGGAGTAGGTCAAACTACTATCCTACCGTAACCCTTAGCAAATGGTCACTGTATTCTCCTACCGTAACCCTGACAGTATGCCAATCTCTTCTTCCCACCCACCCTTGACGTCGAGTCCTGTGGTGAAGCACCTTCCCTCGCCGGATAGGACGACCACACGCACAGCCGGGTCGGCGTCGAGACGACGGAACGCCGCGCCGATCTCACTGCAATATGAATAATGGTATTTATGTAGTTTATTTATTATGTAGTTTTAGTTTATTGTAGTTAATTTATTTATGTAGTTGTTTGGCAAACTTAAAACTGAACTCTTTATTTAATAAAGACTATTTTGAAACGATGAAACGCCACGCCGATCTGACTGGAACTGTATTCATGAACAGAATTTAATTTTAAAGAATTTATGTGGTTAATATATGGCAAAAATGATAGTTGAACTGTTATACATTATAAACTGTTGTTTGAAATGTTTGAAAGTAGTGATCATCATAATAAGTTTTATTCATAAACAGAATCTGATAACACCATAACTCCCAGTGCTCTGCACTGCAATACCAACATTTTATGATAATGATTATCATAAGCAAAATGCGGGAAAAAAAATCTTCTGCAAGTTGTCTACCCATTGATCATTGTCAACCATTGATCATGTCATTTGATACCACTAATAAAGTATATACAGGTTGGGAGTCGAAAAGGGAGTTCACTAACGCACCCCCATATCTCGATGTTCAACGCGTTGAGCTGCTTGGGCCGGTTGAGTCGCACGTGGGCGACGCCCTCGGAGGAGACGTCGACGAGCAGGTGGGGGAAGGAGTAGAGGGACATCTACAGAATGAAAGGTGAATGATCAAAACGACAAAAACATGAACACAACGAAACGGTATTGCTGTTTGTATGGAAAGAGAAGGATTTGAGGTTGACGACCAGCAGGTGAAGGAAGGAGTAGGAGGACATCTGTCAGGGGAGGTGAACGACAAAGCAAAGACGGCCACAGTTAACGATAAGAAGAACGGCACGGTTGTGATGTTTGTATGAAAAGAGAAGGATGTGACTGAGCTCTGAGCAGCAGGTGCGGGAAGGAGTGGGAGGACATCTGGGAGAGATGGAGAGTGTGAGATGTAAGCAAGACGACAACAAGGGAGAGGTGCGAGGGAGGACATGTGAAAATGAGAAACAATCGCGAAAAAAAAGACAATGAACACTAAACGATAAGTAGGAATGTATTTACGATGTTCGTAGACAGTGGACAACAACGACTTTGTTCCTTTTAATATGAGAGAAGAGAAGGAAGATATCTACCGAGGTAAAAAGAATAATGAAACGCGTGAAATGAGCTCATGACATGAGTGAGCGGAGCGATAAACGTATCAAGGACGAAAGCTCTGCGAATTACACGACATGAATTAGGAACCAGTACGGTGCCTAAATCATCATCTGGCTACATCGGAGCAGCAAATACCAACCTATAAAAGATGCGTTGATTTGTTCGGTGGTTGAGAACAGTGCGCTGTTTTCTCGTACATGTAGGTGTTTTTGATTTGATAAGAGAGAGACGAGAGAGACGAGCGGTGATAAGACTGACTACGCTGTACTCGAAGAGCGCCAAAACAAAGACGGCAAGAACGTATGAAGTTAATTTGCGTAGATTAACGAGTAGGATACTTTGCATAGGTACCAGACTTCTGTTTCGAGTCGATGCGTGCTTGCCCGGTCCCAGTTCCCGCCATTCCATCAGTGAGGCAAGGATGAAGGGAGGCAGGGTGTGGCCACTCAATGACAACAACTGCACACGCTCGGTCAACGAGGTAGCCTCCCTCCCTCTCCCCCCCTCTCTCTCTCTCTTCCCCTCTCTCTGTCTCTCTCTCATCTCTATCATCTCTCCTTCTCTCCCCCTCTTCATTTCTCTCTCTCCCTCTCCCTCACCGCCCTCTTTCCAGAGTTCCTCTTCAAGTCGTTCTTCCATCCCCGATGCGTCTTCTCTGTCCTCTTCCTACACGTCGTCTGGATCCTCCGCCACGTCATCTGCTTCCTCGTCGTCTGCTCTCTCGATGACGTCAACGTCTTCCGCCACGTCTTCTGTCGCGTCGTCGCAGAATCCTCCTCGTCTCGTCCGCGCCTCGACTTCTATCAAGAAGAAACACGCCATCATCAAGGCTCTCGAGGTATACTGTATTTACAGTACCCCTGGGTATACTGTATCTACCGTATTCCAGGAGAAGCTGGCCGATCGTCGCGCCAAGACCGAGAAGATTGTCGAAATCGAGAAATTCCTCGACTTTGTCGATTCGAGCACGGCTGCGATTCTCAAGGATGTGAGTACTGTAGTTAGGATTACTGTACCTACAGTATTCTGACTACAGTACTTTTTATAGCTCGGAGATACGATTGATGAGCAGAGGGATCAGATGACTCGCCGCTTCTCTGGAAAGGTGGAGAAGGAGAAGCGAGTGGAGAAGAGGTATACGGTAGATGAGAAGAGTACTGTAGACTACAGTATATCATTGTAGGAAGTCGACGAAGACGAGTGTTCCCGTTTCGTCGAAAAATACGAAGGAGGACAATGCAAAGCTGCTCAAAATGGAGAGACAGGTGAGAAAGAGAGAAATAGAGAGGAAGAGAAAGAGAGAGGGAGAGAGAGAGTGAGAGAGAGAAAGAGATTTCGCCCATTTCATGTCACGTTTCCCTTCCAGATCGGTCGTCTGGACCACATCGAGAGTCAGCTCAATGCCATCACAAACATGGCATGGCAGCAGGTCCGTCTCTCTCGCTCTCTCGCTCTCTCTCTCCCTCTCCCTCTCCCTCTCTCTCCCCCTCCCTCCCTTCCCTTCTCTCTTCCCCTCCCTCCCCTCTCCTTTCTCTCTCCCCCCCCCCTCTCTCTGTCTGTCTCTTTCCTTTCTCTCTCCTCTCTCTCACTCGCTCTCTCATCCTCTTCTCTCTCTCCCTCCCCTCCCCCTCCCTCCCCTCCCCTTTCTCTCCTCTCTCTCCCCCCCTCTCTCTCTCTCCCTCTCCCTCTCCCTCTTCCCCCCTCTCTACTTCCCTCTCAGACCCGTCCGCCGTCTTCCACCATGTCTGCTTCTTCTGTGTCGCAGGCTCCGCCCACTAAGGAGAAGTCATATGGACAGATCTACGGAGTCAACGAGGTCGATATCACATACAAGCAGGTAGAGAAAGAGAGGGGGGGAGAAAGGGAGGGGGAGAGAGAGGGGGAGAGGGAGAGAGGGAGAGAGAGGGGGAGAGAGGGGGAGAGAGGAGAACAGACAAACTCATATAGGCTGACGTGAAGATCCGCAAAGCTATGGATTCGCTGATCAAACTGCGGACTGAGCCTGCCGTCTACAGGTACTGTAGGCATCCGAGGAGTACTGTACCTACCGTATACCTATTTGCAGGGCGCAGCCAGGCGGACTGTCTCATCCGCAGGAGATTGAGACTCTCATCGCCATTCTGTCTTCCTTCTCCGCCAAGCTCGGAACCATCGTAAGTCTCGCTCTCTTCCCCCCCTCTCTCTCTCTCTCTCTCTCTCTCTCTCTCTCTCTCTCTAACCCTCCCTCTCTAGACCTCTTCGTACCATCGTCATATCGAGGTCCGCGATCGTCGCATGGATTCTTGCATCTTCTGTGACGGAGAGCCTTCCTCTTACAACTCTTCCATCATTCACCACCTCTGATTACCGTAACCATGCCCCCGTTACCGTACACCCGAACAAGATTACTAGACACTGTACTCTCTTAGAATGCCATGATTTTGACGACTAGCCACTCGAAATATCATCTCTTTCCTACTTTGGTTCGGTTTCAATTACTTGATTTGCTTACAATAAAGAGTTTGGCTTTATCATACAGCAGCGATATAGTGTTTAGCGGCATTGCTCAAACTATAAAAAAACAAGAATGGTATGTAGTTGGATCAAATTAATCATACACACTAACAATACATGCATAATTCAAAACGAATGATAACATTTGTAACACATTTTCTTTGACACAGCAGCTGTGACATATGAATTTCGCAATCTGTTTTCATGAATCCGTCTTTTGTGGTTTGAACACCTTCGTGTGATAGACTTGCGACTTCAAGATGGTAAAACAAGTAGAGAAACTCATGCAGCTTCTTAATCTCGAGTTTTGATCTCGTACGTCATTATCCGGTAGAACGTCATCGATTAGTACCTGGTCATGCATTCCATTGATGAACCACGGTGTGTGTACGAGACATCGCTCGCTACTGTGTTGACAAATATTCGCAGATTCTGAGAATGGCGACTATATTTAAATTGCTTTGCTCAATATAAATATAAGTACCTGTAGTCGTTTATATGTCTGGGAGCAGTGACCCATTACATATTGTCAGCTAACTAATGTTTAGTTGAATATGCAATATAGTTTACAGACGAATAATATATGTATTCCAATATATGAATTTAGATGGAGGAAAGCAATGAATGAAGTAATTAGCAGAGGTCTACTGTTTGCCATACCTGATCTCACGCATACTTGTTTTCATCTTGTCTCAATGTCTGTGCTCTCTCACTTCGGAACTCTCTATCGGCAGCGATCGTTTTTCGATTTCGATCTTCCTCTCTCCAAGGAACTCTACTGCGACCGCCGAGCCACCGGGGTTCCATTCACCATCTCCTTCTTATCACGAACACCATTACCTCCCAATCGTCACCGCAACATCAGTATAGTCAAAACTCTAACGATAAATCGATTCTTCGAACATCCCTCCCAAACAGAACAAAAACAACTTCACAAAAAAGGTTCATTCATCATCATCATATGTGCGCGTGGTGGGAATATCACAGCGGCTATAAATCATATATCAAAGACATCTCTATGTATTACAGACAGAATCTCTCACTCGTCTAGTAATCAGTGCATTGAAGGACAGATGAGACTCGATGTGGGGGAAGAGAAGAGGGAGGGAGGAGGAGAGAGAGGGAGGAGGAGAGAGAGGGAGGAGGAGAGAGAGGGAGGAGAGAGGGGGAGGAGAGAGAGGGAGGAGAGAGAAGGGAGAGGTGGCGGACCCGACATTCCATGTGTGACAGACTGGCACTCGTCTCAGTGCCGACGGTTCTGAGGCGGTGGCTGCTGTTGCTGCATCATCAGGTGGGGAGGAGGGCACCTGAAAGCACACGGTAAACAACAACAAACAAGAAAACAAACAATGCTCCCCACCCAAAGGCTCTGGGTTGTTGGTGCATGATGCCCTGCTGCAAGAGGGCCGGTCCGCCCGCCCCTCCATAGTACATCTGCCCCATCTGCTGGTGCTGCGACATGGGCGGAGGAGGGCGGGACATGTCCATCATGTACTGAAACAGCAAATCAGACAAGTACGCTGCACACCTAACATATTTGATGGCAGTTGCTACGTAATCTTTGCCGTTCAAGTTATTTAAAGGAATAAACTGCATATTCCGAATTTATATACTACTGTCTGATGTGCGTCGAAGATCAAATACACCAAATTAATAGCAATAGCACATTTGTGATATGCGTTAACCTGCTGTTGGTGCTGCTGCTGTTGGTGCATCATCTGCGGGGTGTACATGGCGTGCAGCGGTGGGCCAGAGGGCGCACTGCAACACACATCGTTACTCAATCCAACACAAAACAAACAGTACTGGTACCATATACAAAACTAGAGAAAGGATGCGTACCTGTTTCCGTTGAGGGGGAGTGCGTAGGGCATGTCGTGCTGGCTCTGCATGTGGTACATGGAAGGGGGCGGGGCCATCGGACCACCCACGATCTGCTGGTGCCCACCACCGCCCAGAGACATGCCCGATGGGTGCCCGCCAGTCATCGCGAATCTAAACAAGGATACGGTAATCATCAGGGTTTCACAGAGTAAACATCAAGCAATTAGGTGGTAGAAGCGCCCAAGGACCCAGCAAGTCAGCGGTGAGATACGGTACGGACGCAAACCATATTACTGTAACCGGTAGTGGTGCCGGCTCAACTTTGCATTTAGACGCAGACTTCTTTCTCTTCGAGCGCTTAGTTGGGGTGGTCGATTTGCTACAGTATCGAGTATACATCTTGACAGTACAGTATACCTACCTGGGCACGGTGACGACTTCGGGAGAGCGGGCCCGTACGACAGGCACAGCGGGAGCAGCAGGGATGTCCTTGTCGGTGGGGTTGTAGTCAGAGCCGAGAATGCGCTGGCGAGCCGCATCGTACTCCGCTTGACGCTCCTGAAACAAAACATAAGCATCTTCTGACCTTATTAATCTACTATTATTAATCTACCTTATTAATCTACTATTAGAACAAGAAAAGAGGTAACAGTGAAGGTAGCCCCCGATTCAAAAATCACTTTGCGGAGGGGATCGAAGGAAGAATATGGCACAACACGTCTACACGACATCTCAGGGATTTTCCATTGACAGATTGCGAAAATATATAACAATTAAAAATAGAGTAATATAGTAACACACCTCGAGCGTCTTTCCGCTGCCCCTCTTGGGGAGTGTGCCGGGGGCGGCGGCAGGGTCTCCGCTCGCCTCCTCCTCGCCCTCCCTCGCCACGTTACTCGACGAGTCCGGTCGTCGCATCAGGCGGAACGGCTTCGGAGCCGGCGCCGTCACCGGGTTCGCAGCAGGCTTACTGAAAAGAAGCGTGTCACTAAATAAATAAAATTAGTTAAAACAAAACAAAAATGAAAACTTGGAAGACTTGCATTCCGGTGGCCTCGGCGTGCTCCCGTCGCTCCTCCTCCTCGCGACGCGCGTCCGCTATCCGCTGCTGCTTGTCCGCCTCCGCGCGCTTCATGATACGAACCTAAATATGGAATTGTGAGCAGGAAAGTCACGAAGCACAACAATAACAATCGGAAGTCATGCCGTATGACTGACCTGCTTGAATCGCTCCTGCAGCTGCTGCGTCTGCGCCTCCGAGTCATTGTCGTTCTCCCAGTCGTCGACGGGAGACGGCGAGCGCGAATCTAAATCGCAGCGATCGATAAAAACAAAAGTACAAATGTAATATACCTGGTTTCTCTTCCGCGACTGTGGCGGCTGCGGAGCTCATCGTTGTATACCCCGAGGTCGAGGCGCACCTGAACGAGAGACATGTGCAACCCGGGGGGAAAGTGGAACAGTAGACATATCCAACGCGACGGCCGGAAAGAAAAGAAAACACTTCTCCACTGCTGACCAGCACACTGATTGGGACGTGCACGAGAAACGTGACTCGTTTGCCCAATTGACGTGAAATTCTATTTCTTGAATAGGTCCCGCCACGAAATCGATGGAACGGTGAAAGAGCTATCGAGTTGGCAACAGTACGGTTGTTGTGGGGCGGGGCACGTCAGAGATCAGCTGTTGTTTTCAATCGTTTAGCACGTTTCAACTGATTAATTCACAACAATTTCATGTTTCATGTGTTGAGAACACTCCCGCGACGCCAATTATCGCGATTGTATACGTTTACTGCTCCCAAATACTCGGTGTTTTGCAGGAATGCTTCACTGACCAGTGTCCATTCCACGTAACATCACATCTACGTTGATTTGATCGATTTTGTGACCTACAAGAGACGGGCCGAATATGGCGGCCGAAGTGGCCTACTACGCCGAGAAACTCTCGCAGTGCGAGCACGATTACACTGTGAGTGGGAGAAATGATATGAGAGAGATGCTTCCTGCAACAACTAGTAACCGGTTACCGGTTACAGGAACTACAAGCGGCGTTCAGCAAGTACAAACACAAGACCAAGTCCAAGTTTGAGCATCTGCGGCAAGATGTCGCCGCCTTTCTCCACTCGAACAAGATACGCATAAGCGATTCCGAGGTAGGTGAGCACATGAGCTCTGTCGAGGAACTAGAGTGAAACAATGCTATTGTGACGTTCAGAATGCGGCTTTGATGGCGATCTCTCTGGCGGAGACCCAGATGCGGCTGGAGGAGAGCCAGCAGCAGGCGGATACCATGCACCGCGAGCTCGCCAAGCGACAGACACAACTCAACGACCAGCTCATTCTCATCAAGGTGCGAGCGATTTATTGATTGATTAACCGTTTGTGTTGTTACTGCTCACTTTTATTATATTGTGGTTTCGGAAACTTTGAAAGCACTTTATTGATGGTTGAAATTGTTGAGAACCTGGAGGAGCAGCTGTCGTCGCAGCTGCCGCTGAGCGACGCGGAGAGGAAGGAGCGCCGCCGCGCCGAAGGCTCCGACATGGACAAGATACACTCGCAGATACTATACAAGGTGCGTTCTTCGAAACTTTCTGCGATGTGCATGAAACGTATTGTTTCCAGGACCAGCGCATCATTGAGCTGAACAATGTGATTCTGGACAAGGAGCGCCAGATTCTCGACCTCCAGGAGTCACTCAAGGAGCAGGTATGCGATTGTTACTTGTTTACCAGTGTACAGAGTACAATCTGATAATTGTTAGTGTTTACTTGTTTGTTACCTTCCTGTCCTGTCAGGGCGAGGTGGCGGTGGCCAAGTCGCAGGCGATGCGGATCGTGCACCGCCGGATGGAGGAGATGGAGTCGCGCGGACGGAGGGAGCAGGGCACCGAGACGGACGCGTCACTCTGGCAGGTGAGGGGGAGGGAGGGAGGGAGGGAGAGAGGGAGGGAGAGAGGGAGGGAGAGCACTGATCCCTCACATTGATGATGAGATGGTAGAAACAGAGAGGGATGAACATGAGTGTTGATGTACTTGTTGGATAGAGAAGAGATGGAGAGTGAGTGATGAGTGAGTTGCAGGCGCCTCTGCAGCCGTCGTCTCGCAAGGAGCGCCTCGCCTCGATCGGCTCGGGCGCGCAGCGCACCCGCTCCGCCTCCCCCGGACACGCGGTCGCCAACAGGGGTGGGTAGATGTCTGAGATAGGTTTCTGTCGATTCTGGCAAGTGCCGTGTGGGTACTGTCGAAACTATGTTTCCACCGTATACTTGGTTGATTGGTGTTTGGTAGTAGTCAATTTGTAGTCTTTTTACAATGATGTTAATGTGATTTCTCCTGCGCTCAGGTTCGGGCATGCACTCGCCTCCTCCACTGGATCCGTCGGAGGAGCAGCTGCGTCGGCCTCTCGCCCTCTCGATCGGAGGAGGAGAGGGAGGAGTGGGAGAAGAGGAGGACGTGGCGGGGACCAGTGGAACGAGCGGATTCAAGGTGGGTATGATCTCGGAATAACAATCAATCAATCTCAATCGTTTATCTGGTTGATTGGTTGATTGATTGATTGATTAATATAACATCGGAATAACATCACGATTGAATGTGCGCTTTGTGATTTTGGTGTGTGCGTAGTGGAGCGTAGATTAGCTGGAACTAGTTTTTTGTTCCGAATTTATATGAAATTTACATAATTTGGGACAATTTGTTTCGAATAGTTAGAGTATTCTTGTGATCGGGAACATGATTTATTAACATCAACATATTGAAGCACTAAGACAATAGTGATGTTGAATCTGTCACGAAACATACAATGGGTTGTTGTTCAGGATCTTAAAGGTAAAGGTAGCCGTAGCCCCGATTCAAGTGACTTTTGAGTACTTTGCGGGGGGGGGGGGTTAAAGGATCGTATACTTTTAAAATAATGATTGTAGGGCAAGAAGAACCTGGACCAGGAGCGCAGTCTGGCGCGGCAGCGGCAGAAAAAGCGCGTGACGTTTGACCTGCCAGCGTCGCCTGCCGGCTCCGGACCGGCCACTCCAGTGGGAGAGGGAGGAGGAGGAGGGGGAGGGGTGAATGCAAGCACGCAGGCCAGCGAGAAGGAGCGGGCAGAGGACAAGCAGAAGATGTGGGTTGTGTGTTTTTGTATGTTTCATGGATAGTATATGTGTTAAGTATAAGTGAGTTAGGTAATCACCGTTTAATCACAGATTATAATGGAAAATATGTTTCACTGTTTTGGTACATCATGTAGTTGTTGGGTTTTGTAATATACCAGTCGGAGTCGCGCCTACGGCGCTTCTCCTCCTGGTTATGTGGAGATGATTTCGCAATCACATGCCCTCTATGAAAAGGGTGGAAACCCGGCGCGTCTCACACGCTGGCGGCGGCTGGGTTATATAAGCGGCGCATGAGCGTCACTTACAGACGGACGGACAGGCCGTTTTCTATATATTAGGTTGGTAGAGATTATGTGATGATTTTGCAGGGATGAGATGGTGTCGGCTATGATGGAGCTGACGGGGGAGAACGAGCGTCTGTTGGATGTGCTGGAAGAGCACCGGAAGATGGTGGACAAGGCAGAGAAGGAGAGGAACGAGGCCGAGGCAAGGAGGGAGGCGGTGAGTTGATTACAGTTGTTTTAAAAAAAAACACGTACGTATTGATTAATACATGTTTACTCAAACATCGAACTATTGCTGTTTGTTTTGTCACGTGGTTATAGGTACACTGAAACATAGTATTACTTGAATTTGGGTGAGTGACCGGTCGGGGAGAGATAATTTATGCGCGTCATGATCATGAGAGAGAAAGAGAGAGAGTTCCATGTGGACGTGCCATAGATTCTACTAAGTATACTGCTGACAGCTGATCACTGAAGTGAATTTCACTGACCTACCCTTTAATGCATCATAGTTTTAATATTCATTTAATTTGATTTGATGTAAACCATTCTCCAGGCGGAGTCCTCTAAGTTTGATATATACATAATACACCTTGTGTTGGCCTGTCTTCACCTATCCCCTTATAAAGACGGATTCGTCTATGGATTATTTTTTTACCATACACGCCTTCTCCGTACACTTGAAGCTACTTTGACTATTCTTGTACATATCCTCCTGTGCAGGCAAAATCCTCTTTGTTGTACATACATAACACATTAAAAACCTTATGTTGGCCTGTCTTCACCCCTATGTAGTCTTGTACCAATTGTCTCCTGTGCAGGGCGAATCCTCGATGGAATCTATGATAGGTCTGCTACTCTTAGTGTTACTGTAGACAAAGTCCGCAGTCCTCTGTATTGAGTATATTAATAGACAGTCCGATAGTCCGATACTGGATGTCCTAATGCATATTTAAACCGTTCCTTAATATTGAAGAATAAAAATGCTTTATCTCCTATGGTTCATACCTATCCCTCTGTGCAGGCCGAGTCGTCGATGGAGCGCGAGGTGCGCGACGCGCGGCAGGCTAGCCAGCGCGCGCGCTCTGCCGCCTCGACCCGCATACGCGACCTCGAGACACACCTCGCACTCGTCGACAGGCAACACGCTGAACAGGTGCGCTCCACTCGTACATAGAAACAGATGACTCAAACTTTCCGTACGTAGGGAAAAAACCAACTTGGACTTTTCTATTTCTTTTTGGACAAGACTTGTCCTTACACATTGCAGATTGTAATATTTGATTATTTGTGCCTGAAGTTATTTGACTATATGTAGCAGGTGGGTTGATCTTTTTTGGTCGACAAACGTTCTGTTTTGTATTGCAGTGTTTGACTATTTTGAGATGGTGATTGGTTAGAGGAACGTATTCGGGCGGGTTATGGTTTTTTGTATATTCTCGAAACCTTTGAGTTATTCGTTCTACCTATTGCAGTAATTATGTCTGTAGAGATTTTAGCTTGACGTAGGAGCATATACTTGCCAGAATCGGGTTCAACCCGTAAATTTTTCATGTTTTAGTTCATTTTAATTCGATGAGTCTTATTTATGATATCAACGCGTTCGAGAGAGAGAGAGAGAGAGTTTGGATCAAACGATTTCGACTCTTTTCATCTGACCGTTTGAGCCCCCCATGTTTTCAGACGGAGCGTCTGCGGGTGGAGATTGAGACTCTTCGGTCGACTCGCGAGTGGGAGGTGGAGGAGAATGCCCGACTGAGGCAGCAGTTGCAGATGGCTAGGTGGGGGAAGGGAGGGTGATCTTGTGTTTTTAGTTTTATTTCCACCACGTTGTTCAGACGTGGCCGATTGTTCTGTTTTTGTTAGCCTGAACAGGAATTACTGAGGGGGAGAGGGAGTAGCTGTTGATGAGCTGATGAGTGTATATTTGTCAGATTTCTCCATTCCTTTATTGATCAAGTTCACGAACTGTCATCATTAGTCATGTCTGAAACCTAGAAGTGATGGGGGCGATTGTCGAAGATGATTGATGGAAACCGGGACCAGTGGTTTTGTGTATGTGATCTTGTGGTAATGGATTGCGAATTGCGATGTTTTTGTGTACGCGCGAAGGGCACGTGACTGTGACAGTGATCAGTAGAGAAGCGAATGTGCTTCAGTTTCGCTAAGCCTAGAATGGAGTAATGGAGAGGTGAGTATTAAATGTTGGATATTTGTTTATCGATGAATCGATCACTTATGGAAAATGTAAATGTGTTTGGATGTGTATTTATCGATGAATCGATCACTCTTGGATTGCAGGGAGAAGTGTGACCGTCTTCGCTCGGAGCTGGACTCTTCGCTGGCGCACAATGCGGAGCTGGATGGGAAGGTGGCCGAGGGGGCGGCGCATGTCGAGGATATGGTAGAGGACATGGAGGGTGAGTGGGGGGGGGGGGTACTTCGACACGAAAGTAGAATCCAGGTATTTTGCAAAAATAAGGGACAGTTAGCAAAAATAGGGATGTAGATAGTAGAAAGTGCGCATGGTAGCAGTTGCGAGAAGCCCCCTCACCTTTTGATGTAGCTTCTGTGTGCTTGGCGCTCCAACTTTGAGCACTTTCTTTTTTACTATCATATGAATAGGTATAGGATGGCAAGTGGTTATATTAGTTATATCATCCGACTGGCGCACGCCGCACGTTTCCTCCATTGATGTTTCGAAGGTTGCATTAAAATATTCATACATTTTCAAGTTATTTCATTTCACATCCGATTTGTAGGTATGGAACAGATCATCAGCTTCCTGGAAACGCAGAAGGTGAGCATACTGGACGACGTCGACAGACTCAAGGGTGAGTGCGGGGGGAGAAAGAGCGTGAGAGAGAGAGAGGGAGAGAGAGAGCGTGAGAGAAAGAGTGTGTGTGAAGGGGTGTTCAGTTGTGTAGTAGGTGCGGGTGCGGAATTTACTGCTACAATTGACTGAAGTGAAGTCAGTTAGTGGAGCGCGAGCGCAGAAGGCAGGGAGGATTCGATTCGGTGTAAGGGGGGGGGGTATGGAGTGAGGGCGAAGGGGTGTTCGGTTGTGAAGTTGAAGCGGTTGCGAAATCGGAGTCTCTAAGTGGACTGTATCTTATGTGGAATCTGAAACATGGGATTCGTCTATTGGGTGAACGTTATTGATGATATATTCGCGCTTAATAACTTATGAAAAATGGGAAACATATCATCCGTTGAATTGTCAGTTATTGCATTCAACTAACATTTTTTTGTTATTGAATCAAGTTCGTGGAGATTGAGAATCAAGTTCGTGGAGATTGAGTTATCATTGAGTTATCATTATTATTTCTTCCTCTCTCGCATCGCGCGGTCGGTTCGAAATTATCTTCCCCCAGTACCTTTGAGCAAGGCGGGGAATAGCTCATGAGAACGCTGTCTTCCTAGCCCGCGGAGTTATCATGGAAGTACTGAAAAGAGATTGATGTTATGTCTGTACAAAACTACATGTTTAACATATGAAACTTGGAATTCGTGGGGCTGGGGAAACAAAACGATGTGATGTTTTTCATTTGAGAGGCTCTCCTGGCGCAAGGCGACTACATCGAGATGCTGGAGACTGACATGGTCATCTACGAACAGCACATTGGCATACTCAGAGAGTCGCTCGGGGCCAGCAAGGTGGGGGAGCCTGTTTGTAAGGTGGATGACGGTCACGAATTGACACTTATCCAGCCAGATTGCTATGGCAAACGGGTCGTACGTATTTTCGATGTTACGGAGTTATTTTGCCAGCCTTGTGTTTTTGTCTCGAAACGTTCCCGTTATGAATGATGATTGTATTATGTCGTACCCTGTAGGTTGACCACCGTGTTCTTCTCCGCTCGAAGGCATTCGAGACGAAGCTGCGCGCGTTGGAGCAGGAGAAGGAGCAGATCAACAGGAAGAGTAACGGTCAGTCACGCCAGATGAGATCATCGGAGGTGTTGTATTACTCACTGAAAAGAGAGGGACAAGTGTGCAAAAGACAAAGACAACACAAACTTCCACTATCGTTCTTCTCCGTTCGAATCTGGGTTTTTTTATGTAGTCCAAAAAATAGAATGACCATTGATGACATTTCACTGTGCACGATATGTGACAATGAGCTGCAGCGTATTTTCCCGAAAAAAACATTTTATTAAATCTCACACCTGAATCTCTTACAAATGAACCGAGTAGAAAGCGCGCTATGCAGGGGGGGGGCGAACGGAACGATTGGGAATCGCGGGGAAAGGAGAGTGGAGGGGGGAGAAAGGGGCAGAGGCAACACTACCCGTGGCGGAGAGACATTGTGGCGCGGAGTGAGGGTGAGGGTGAACCGAGTAGGATAGGTGGAAGATGCTCAATCTGGTAGATTGATTGGGTGCAAGGGAGGGAGAGACTATTCTAGAAGGAGGCATCTCAAGTAGGGATGGGCTATTCTCTAATGGAATGTCATGTATGATAGTAGCTGAGCGGTCACTGCGTGTCTGTCTGTGTGTCGATGAGCTGCTGGGTGGAGTGGACGGTGTGGCTGTCGGCAGTGGTGGTAGAGGTGGTGCGGGACGAGTCTGCCTGGTCTGCCTGGTCTGACTCGGTGTGCTCGCGTCCACTCGGCTGCAGGGCGGCGGCAGCGGCCGAGGAAGCAGAGTCATCCGACACGGACATGGCCTGGAAAGGATGTGATGATGTAGGGGCATGTATATGTGGCGAGTTGTTGGTTGTTGTAGAGTGGTGAAGCGTGTGTGTGTGGCGGGCATACGAATATGGTTCAACTCATGAGAGATCCAAATTGCTGTACATCTATTTTCGGATTATTGTGGTTGTGTGATGCGTATGAGCTGTAAGAGGAAGACAATTATTGGATTGTTACTAACTTTATGTGTATTGTCTTGAGTTGGCGTAACGTACAATAATACGTGATGCGACTTGTTCAAGTGTTCTTCTTGTTCAAGAGTACTAACTAGTATAGAGCATACTCGCATTGTCCCAGCATACTAGTACTCTAGTATATGGTTTACTCGTCTTGGCCAAGAGTACTAACTAGTATAGTGCATACTGGCCTTGTTCTTGTACGCAGTGGCGGCTGCGGGCGGGAGGTACTGGTTGGCGGTGTATATGCGGTACGGGTAGCCGTGCGCCTCCACCTGGTGCGAGGGGGTGACCGAGTTGATCACCTGCAAGATGGGGGTGAAGAAGGAGGGTTAGAGGGATTTCGACAATAATCAAATTGCATTTAGTAACGTTGTGTGTATTTGGAGTATGTATGAAACGTATCTTGTTTATTATAGGTGTTATAATACACGTATAGGTGTTATGTAACCTGGTATTGTGCACTTGGCATTGTGCGAAACGTCAAAATATTGATTTACGAAAGCGTACGCGTATAGGTGTTATGAAACTTTTGGCGAAGAAAACATTGAAGATACGTGATATTATACGCATATCAATGTTGTGTGAAACGTATAAACAGTGTGTGAACCCACATCGAAGTGGCAGTTGTCGCAGTGCTGCTGCTTGCGTCGCAGACAGCAGTAGAGCCCGCACGGGAAGCACAGCACTCCGTACAGCAGACCGCGCAGCGTGAAGTGCCATCGCACCTGGACGGAGGAGGGTTGCTCGGATTGCATATCAATGGCATATCAATAGCATATCAAAGATTCAACAAGATGGAGAAGAGGAATAGGGATGTTTAGCTTTTGGATTTGGCGTTTTAGTTACTCTACTGGTTTGTTAACCTTTGCAGCAGGATTTTCCTAATTAATTGTCAATCATGATGGTTCTAGGTTAGCTCGGCGGTGAAACTTTTTGTGAATGGATTGTCGTTGCGGTTTGATTAATTGTCACCGACCGATCCTCTTTTTAGGAACAGGTGAAAATGAGTGGGCGTTTTTTTTATTATAAATTTAATAACTCACCGACTTTTTGCGGCAATCTGGACACGTGGACATGAGAAAATGTGGGAATCAATGGAAGGTGCGAGATCTCTCGCGCGAATCTCGTCTTCTCTAAAAGTGAAATGGCTTTTGAATTGAAGATTACACGTAGGTCAAGTGGGAATGAAGGCGATAGACACGCCGAAGCGGGAATCGATGTCAATTCATACGCACCGAACAGGGACAGGTGAGAGAAGAACCTGTTGGGTGGAAGGGAGAGAGGCCGGAGAGAGTGGGCACATGGAAGAGGGCCAGAGGCAAGAGGGAACGGATTATGCCGGAACAACGCGCGAAACGAATGCGGCATAGCCAGTGAGCGAGTGAAAGAGAGAGAGAGAGAGAGAGAGTGGTGTAATGCCGATTGTTGAAGAGAGAGGAGAGAGAGAGATTATGCACACTCTGGCGTCAGAGTGCCGGGATACTCTCTCGATTATGCGTGAATCATTCTGTGAAAAAGAACGGTTGTAAAACGATGCTCGATGATTTGCATTTTGAGGCTGTGCCCGATAGATAAATAACCAATAGTCCAGGAAGAGAGAGGGGAGTGAGGAGAGTGAGAGATGGCTATAGTGGAAAACAAGTGAGAGAAGGGCACGGACGGTCAATATCTCAGACGACACACAACCGCCAGAATGGGTGTGACGAGGCTCGTCGCCTTGAAAGAAGAAGAATGAGCCGAGAAAAAGAACATAAAGAAAAGAATGCTGTGAGACAGTGATAGTCGAAATGTCGGGCAAAACAAGCGACTTATCGAAATGGGATGAGTGGGTTGTGCTGGGGGCAAGTGATAACGTATTAATATTACTGATTAGTGCACACATCAGCTGATACAGGGTTAGAGGTTGGTTTTGTGAGGCGGTGATTGCTTCTGTAGGGTTGTCTGTTTGCATTGCAGAGAGCTGAGTAAACGAAGTGTTTTCCTACTTGCGAGGTGAGAGACAATAGGGTGCGGGACTGAATTGTTTTGATTGAATACAAAATGAATCAGAGAGCAGTTCAACGCCATTTCGACTAGTCATAGTCATGGAATGTATCGATTGCCACGCTGACTGATTGACAGTTACCGGTAGTGGAATGTGTGTACACATAACTGTAGAGGGAGGCGGAGGAAGGGAGAGAGAACAGAAAAAGAGGGAATGCATGTGTACAGCTGTTCAATAGTTCAATAGATAGGTGTGTGAGTCAGTGTGCATAGCAATGGGTGGTTGGTGGTTTTTGGAATGCGAGAGCGGGGAAGAGGTGAGGGAGGGGTGGTTGTTGATGGTTGATGGGGCGAATGACCGGTATGGTGTGGTCGTGATAAGAGAGGTGTTTATGATGTTGCCGATCTTGAAATCGATTTTAAATCATGGTGTACATAACGATGCATAAAGAAGCGCATACAATCAAGACAAAACTGCGAGAAACAACAAAAAAGTATATATCGTGAAACGTATACGAGACAGGACAATTTAGGATATTCAGGAAAAAATATCTGTGAGAGTGGTGTTGTTCAGACGAGCGTCTGCGTTCGAAGGCGCTGCACGCGAAGGCGCGCCTGCTGGAGGAGGAGAACGAGAAGCTCGTCGGACGACTGTGCGAGATGGAGATGCGGTGAGGAAATGAGAGGGAGGGAGAAGGCAAATAGCTCATGTCGATTGGAAACAAGGAAACTAGTATGACGGGCAGAAGGGTTGGTGATAAGTCAAATAGCATATTTCAATTAGTATCGAGTATGTTATGACGTGAGTGGGGGGAGAGGGTTGCAGAAACGCGTCTCGTATTGCTATTCAAATCAACATGATTGGGTGTGATCCTGGTGATGAGTGCTTTTGCTGCATTGTGATCGAAAAGAAAATGTGTAGTAGCATTTCTGCGCGATGCGTATTTTACACGAGATGTTATCCGTTCAAATTTGAGTTATCAATCATGTATCGATTGCCGTTTCAGACTGGCGGTGGAGGAGACTGACCGTGAGGAGGAGAGCCGGCGGGAGATGGAGAGAAGACACGAGAGGGAGATGCGCGAGGCCGTGGAGAAGGCGGTCGAGGAGTGCAGGGGTGGGTGCCATCCTCTTCCTCTTACGGATACATTGTTTCCTTTCACTTACAATAGAGTAATGGAGTGTCGTGTTCAGAAGCCTTGGAAGCGACTCGGCGCGAGTCAATGGATCGCCAGCGCCGCGCGGCTCCCAATCAGTCAGTGGCAGGAGCAGGAGCTGACCAGCCCGGCCCGAGTGGCGGACCCGGACAGACACTGCTGGGCGAGGGAGACGTGGCTGCCCAGGTGGAGCAGGAGAGGAGGCACGCCGGCGAGAGGGGTGGGTGCTTGGGGTTATCTATTCAGTGAGGAGCATTGCTTGCTAGTGAGAGGGCTGGATGCTTCTAGTTGTGTTGTTGGAAAATGAACGAGAGGAATTGTTACAGGTTGAATAATTATGATTTGCTTTCATTGAGATTGTCTAGATAAAGGACAAAGGCATTGGATAATTGCTACAGATTGACTACTTGATTTCCAATGCCAAGTGACACTTATTTCTGGTGGCAAATGCGCTCACATTTTTTTCGGAATGTGTCTTGATGCGCGTAATATTGCCGATGATGATATTTGAGATTCTGCATAGGACTAGAAAAAATTCCAAAAACGATAATCTCTGGATAACGTCGTCATGTCATGGCGAGAATGAACTGAGGTCTGACGTTCTTTTCGCGAATCACACGTGTTTCCTACGTAGATGGATGCATTTCTTCCAGCGATTTCTGAACTCTTTAGCGTGCACGATAATTGATGCGTGTATACTTTTTGTGGGAGAGCTTTGCTAGTAAGTCGCTTCAAAATCCCCCGCAGATGTTGGGATTTTGTCGCGGATAATTTGCTTGGACTGTGTGTGCCGTATAGAGTATAGACGGTGTGCAGATAGATTAGTTTCACTGCGTTTTAGATGACCAATGTTTATCTATTATTGATGCTCGCCGTTAGAACATTTTAGGCTTTTCTGTAGTTGTAACATCATTCAGTCGTGATGCATATTCTTCACGCGTGATGCATATTCCATATTTGTACCATTTCCCTCCCAGTATCTGCCCTGGAATAGCTGTCCTGGCTATATTGAGATAACAAATGCGTATCATTTTATCTACTAGATGCTCGCTGTGACCATAGGAGTGAAAACGAATAGTATATTGATTATGCATATTCTATGATATCCATTCCCCTTTCAGTATCTGCCCTGGAATCTGAGCTGTCCTCTTTGCGCGCCCGCGTGGAGGAGGCAGTGCGGGAGCGGGAGTCGGCGGAGAGGGAGGCCGAGCTGCTCAGGGTCGAGAACTTTGACCTGCAGAGCAGGGCCGACCAGGCAGAACAGGTGTGTATTGTGTTTGTTATTTATAACTTCATAGAGGCAGATCAGGTAGACATTTGTCTTATTCTGATTAGTTTTGGAATATAAGTTTATGTAGTATAGTATTTTTTGCAGTACTAGTAACGAGTTTCCCTTTCAGTGCATGCTTGAGGAGGAGGATCGTGAGGCGGCGGACAAGGAGCAGCGGGACGAGATGAGGAGGAAGTGAGTATGGATTGATAGCTGACACGGGATTAGTCGATGCTTCATGTTCATGAACACATTGTCTGCGTGAAACATATTGCGTCTATTGCTTGAAATTCATATGTGGATGACTCTCGGCCTATTAGTTCTTATCCCGTGTTTGAGAAGTTATTATCGGCATGAAACGTATTTATCGAGTTGGAGGTGTAGAGAGACGGGATTAAGTGAAAGTGAGGTATTGACGATCCATTAGCTTTTGTCCCTTGTTTGAGTAGTTATGACCGGCATGAAACGTATATGGAGTGAGATTTGCATGTGGGGTTTCGAGAGACGTGGGTGACCGACTGATCGAGTGACCCGAGTGCTTCCCTATTGACCATGCTCGTGTTGCAGGCTGGACGCGGCCGAGAAGGAGCGTCTCGCTCTCCGATTCGAGCTGGACAATGCCCGTCTGGCACTGGCTGAGACGGAGGCCGTCAAGCGGGAGGTGCTCGAACTCAAGAAGCAGGTCAGGAGGGGGGGGGGTGTCCTTCCTATCTCGGGTCTGGAGTCTGACGGTGTTCTGGTAGTTGTGTGGGGGTTTATGCGGTGTTTCCTCAGCAAGTTGCGATTGTAGCTATTGTACTCGGCCGCATTTTTGTGTTGAGCTGAAACATAGGTGTCACAGTACAGATCATGTGACTACTTTGTGGAATGGAGTGGAGGGACTCATTCCCGGAGCATGAGTAACCGGGTGTAGACGTTGACAGATGGACAATTGGAATTGATTGTAGCTTCTGTGGCTTGCTGTATTTGTTGTTGAGCTGAAACATAGGTGGCATTGTGGTGTCGAACGTCCGAACGACCGTTTTGCCATATTCCGAAAATGGCGGGAATGTCCCGTGTTGACATGAGTAACACGTGTCTCTTTCAGCTGGAGTCGGAGCGTCTTCTGGGTGCTGCCAAGTGGCAGGAGATGGCGGCCCGGCTGGCCGACATGGAGAGGAAGAGGGAGGAGGAGGAGGAGGGAGAGGGGGGCGCGCCCAGCAGGAAGACTAGCGTCGACCTGGTCAGTTGCAAGAGTGCATTGGAATAGGATTACATTTTGTGATGCTGTGGTTTTGTAAATTGTGAGAATGGAAGAAGTTTGCTTTGGTTTTTTGAGTTCAAAAGCCGAAACAATAAAGAATTATTTTGGCTGAAAAGTGAAAGATGTTATTCCAACTGTGGAACGTATTTTGGATGGTTTTTGTAATACAACTCTCCGTTCCTAACGATGTTTGGGCGACTCTGACTGTTACAAAAAATAATACAATGTTAATACCCTTTTATACCTTTTAATAATACCGTTCTAGATGTACCAGCAGTACGCGGACGCGTACAACGAGAAGATTGCGGCGCTGGAGGCGGAGTTGGAGGAGGCGAAGCGGAAGATGGACAAGGACAGGCAGGAGAAGAGGAAGTTGAAGGTGGGACGTTGTAGTATCATGTCCACTGTTTGATAGGGGCGAATTGGCAAAGGTACGGAGAAGGAAAGTGGTCGCATAATTCTGACAGATGACTCGATGTTTCATTCTTTTTAGGCTGCGGTGAGGCAGCTGCGCGACCTGGCCCGTACGACGGAGGAGACGGAGAAGGAGTTGGAGAAGGAAAAGCAGGAGGGTGGAGCAGTGGAGGAGGAGCAGGTGCACAAGGTGGAGGCTGTGCCTGTGCAGTCTGCCGCTCCTGCCACGCCTGCCCCATCCCAAGAGGACATGTTCCCGGAGGCGAGTGTGCTCCCGGCTGCTGCTGCTGCCCCTGTTGCTGCCGTGGCTGACGGAGATGAGAAGCAGAAGGACGAGGAGGTATGTCGTATGTGTGTATGTCGATTATTTGAGTTTGACGGCCAATGAAAATATGTTTCATTACTGAACTGAATTCTACGGTTGTTCTTGTTGTGTAATCCAAGTTTTTACAATGTACCAGATAATGATTTAAAGTGAAAGAGTCACTAGATTAATTGTATGTAATTTTTAATGTTGGTTGTTGTAATAATCCACCCCACTCCTCCATTCCAGCTGCCCTCGCAGCTCTCATTCCTCTCCCGCCGGGTGGCGGAGCTGGAGTTGGAGTGCGCCCTGTCGACGGAGCTCAACGTCGAGCTCGGAAGGGCCATGCAGGAGATGCAGCAACACTGCGACACCATGGACAAGGTGGAGGGGGGGGGGGGTGATCAGAAGATTTGATTGTTGCCGAATATTGTGGCGGTTTGTGTTATGTGAGCGAAACGTATTTGAGATGGTTAGAGGATAGGATGAATAGATTTTTTTGATATTGGATATGGTTTCATACTCTCGTCATAGTGAATGAATCATTGAATTAATTTTTCAAACACACAATAGGATCTGCGTGGTAGGTAGTCGTTGACTAGACGAAGCAATGAATGTCATTGTTATCCACTAGTTCTTGGGAATCTATTTTCTATGTGAAGCGTATTTAAAGTGTATTATTGGCGTTGATGGCTTCATTATATGATGTTGCATTGTACATGCGAACCATACACAGTGTGCCATGCCAGACCTTGCAGGAGAACCGCTCGCTGTCGATGGAGGTGCACCTGCACGAGCAGCTCAACCACGAGATGACGGCCAGGCTGGACGAGGCTGTCGGCAAGGTGAGCAGTGAGGTTACGATGTAATCTGTAATATGTAAGCAATCGTGATAGTCGCGAGTCGCGAGTTTATTCACTAGCCGGACATCCATCTTTTTGTGCAGTGCAATTTCAGAATCAGAATATTTATCTCGAATCAAATAGCACGTTACAATTATCTAAATTGCGGCAAGGTTACGGTAAAATACAGTACTGTATAATTTCACTTGTATGTATTTGTGTATTTCAGGCGGCCAGTCTCGAGACGAGCCAGAAGCAGACTGCAGGGTCAGAGAAGAAGGAGGCAGTGGAGGTGCACAATGACGAGTCTGCGTGGGGCTGGGGCGACGAGGCTGAAGAAGAGAAGGAGGTGGAGGTGGAGGAGCAGCAGTCCCATGTGCAGCTGGACGCGCTGGTGGCGGAGAATGAGGAGCTGCTCCGGGAGGTGGAGCGGGAGAGGCAGGTGCGAGTGGGGGAGGGGGAGGGGAGGAAGGGAGCGATGTTAGGCTAGCAACTATGTGATTGTCTCGTGAACGTTGGGTTTCAAGGGATGCGTATCATTGCGGCGGAGATTTTGTTGCTAATATCTTGAATCTTTCAAGTTGAAAGTTCGATCTGGAATATGTTTCACAAATAATTCACATGGTGGATTTATGAACGAATACTAATTTGATGTGATCACATTTCAACAGCTAGCCTTTGTAGAAGTATTCGTCCGACTCCAGCCACTCCTATTTTGTTTCTAATTTTTTGAAGTGTAATGTATGTTTCACGAATATTTTACATGCTGTATTTCTGATCAATCACCAATTTGTTGAACGTTGGATCTACGTACAATCAGTCTTTGCAGAAGTATTCGTCCGACCACTCTGATTGGCTGTCCCGCCTGGAGTCTGCCAATGCGGCGACGACAGCCATGGCGGAGCAGCTGCGGGCGGCCGGAGAGCGGATGAGTCAGATGGAGAGGGAGCAGGAGGCGAGGGAGACGGAGGTATGAGGGGGGAGTGGATAGTGGATGGTAGGATGGGGAGAGTAAGTGTTTTCTGAGAGAGATTAAGTGGTGCAGGGTTGAATCGATTGCTCAATGAATTTGTTCACCAGCATTAGGTGTGATGTGAAACGTAGATTTTGTGTACTTGGTTTTTGGTTGGGGTTACGGAATTATTCGTTGTGCGTGAATCTAAATACGAGGATGAAGATAATACGCTCATAGGATTGAGTATTGAATATCTTTTAATCCATGTCGTATTGATGAAACGTATAGTTTCTTGTTCCACGCGTTTGTTTGCAGATCTCTTCTCTGCACGTGGACGAGTCTGCGATGGCTGCTCGAGTGGCGGAGCTCGAATCCCTGCTGGCAGACAAGGCAGAAGACGAGTCTGCCAAGGAGTGGCAGCTGAAGGAGGCGGAAGAGAGACTCACCACTGCACAGGCGGAGATACAGGCGATGAGTGCTCGTCTGGCTGTGGACAGGGCAGAGACGCAGCAGACGGCGGAGGAGGACGGGGAGATGAGAGAGGAGCTGGAGCGGCTGGAGCGGCAGCTGGAGCAGGGCAGGGTGGCGTGGGACGAGCGGGAGCAGCAGTACGCGGCGTGGCAAGCGAGTCACTTGGAGGAGATGCACAGACAGGAGGGAGTGGTCGAGACACTACAGAGACGGCTCGCCTCGTCGCAGACTGCAGTGGACTCCAGTGTCGTCGCGGAGTTGACCGGACAGATTGAGGAGTTGAAGAAACAGCTGGAAGAGATGAGCGGACGGGAGGAGGTTGTGGAGGAGATGAACAGACAGGTGGAGCAGCTGCAGAAGCTGTTGGTGGAGAAGGAGCAGGAGAAGGGAGAGAAGGAGAAGCTGAGGAAGCAGTTGGAGGAGAAACAGGCAGAGGTGGACGAGTTGGTGGTGCGAGTGTGCCAGGAGAAGCAGAGGGCACAGCTGGCAGAGGTTAGAGAGAGAGAGAGAGAATAGAGAGAGAAATAGTTTGGTGTTCGGTTTTATAGTCCTTTTTATGGCTGTGATTCAGACTCCTCCAATGTCACTGAAGGAAGTGGTGAGAGATTGTGTGTGACACTGTGTTTCTTGCTAGTTTTGTGAAGATGGTGATAGTGACTTTGCTCCTTTTACTGCCGTTCTCCTCTCTTTTTAAATGAGTATTTGTTTGTTTTAGCAAGAGGCTCTCCTGCGCGCGTCAGCCTCCACGACTGGCGCAGTGACCCTGGCTACCGAGGAGCTGTCGATGGGAGGAGAGAGGGAGGAGGAGGAGGAGGAGAAGGAGGAGTGTCGGGTGGAGAAGGTGGAGACGCGTGAGCAGCAGGCGCCAGCTGCCCAGGACACTCCGATCCTCGAGGCGCAGCCTGCGAGTGGCAGTGCAACGGAGGAGTTGTTCTATGAGAACAGCATACTCAGGGAGTGCGTCAATAGGCAGGCCGCTGCGCAGGTGAGACAAAACGTTTTGTAGTTTATATGTTTTACCAGATGTTACTATGTGGTGGATGTGTAGTATCAATAGTATCCGCTTCAGCATTCGATGGAGTATTATCATTGTTCACAATAGCTGATTATATTAAAATATATAATCATAAGATAATGTGATAGTTATTGATTGAGCATTCGATGGACGGTGACGTGGGTCGTCTGATGGAGTTGCGGGAGGATCTGGAGACGGCGGTCGATGCACTGAGGGGAGAGATATGGACACTCAACGGACAGCTCAAGGCTGTGAGTGGGGGAAGGGGGGTGGAGAGTGGGGGGGGGGAATAAGGAGTTCTCGTGGATAGCAAGGTTGACGCGACTGAGAAAGGGATTAATTGCATCGGCGATCGGAGGAATTGCCCTTTTGTAGACGTGAATTTCGTGTATGGACGTTGCGTTTTTTTGTCTGAGAAAGGGATTAAAGCGGGTGATCGGTAATATTATTACGTTTATTGAAAACGTATCATGTATTAGAATTGTTAGCGGGAAGCCATTGTTTCGTATGCGGTACAGCGAGTTAAAATGTGATTTTGATGCGTATTTCGAACAGAAACTGATGATTGGGTTAAATTTTCATCTGTAATGATTATGACTACGAAGAAATAAGTACAGACGAATTGTCTTGCATGCTCTACCGCGAAATTAAATATCAAGCTGGTGCGTATTTTGATAGGATTGCCAAAAACTGCACAAATAAATACAAAAACATATCACCATGTTTGCACTGTTTGAGTCTATCCTCGACCGTGAGCAGCTGGCCGACCGGGTGTGCTCGCTGGACTCGCAGCTGGAGGGCGAGAAGAAGAGGGCCGACCAGCTCGACGCCGAGCTCAGCGAGCAGGTACGGGGGGTACGAGAAGTACGAGGCAGATGGTTGGTCGTTTCTGGGGTGCGCACAGGATTCGGGATCGAGTGGGTACGAGTGGGTACGAGTGAGGATAGGCGTAGAAGGTGGGTGAACGTAGCACTCAATCAATCAATCATTTATCAAGAATCGCTATATCCTGACTATGCAACAAGTGCATACGGTACACCACAAGGGCTAAGCACTGGAAGAAACACAGATTAGCAACGGGGATGGTAGGGTCGAAATTTGAAAGTCTATATTTGATCGATATTCAGTCGATAATCATTCGATTTCTTTTCCATAATCCATTAGAATTAGATACCATTATAGACGATAGTGGAGCTCCGGATCTTCCTTTCCTTCCATTATAATCCACAATAGTAACTCCGCGGGCTGGGTTGACTGCGTTCTCAATGAGCTAGTCCTCGCTTTGCTCAAGGGTACTGGGGGAAGATCATTTCAACCCGACCGCGCGATGCGAGAGAGGAAGAAATGATCTTCCTCTCTCGCAAACGTAGCACTGAACGAGCAAATAGGAAGGGGTGTTCGTCGAGTCTGGAAAGTGTATGATAAGTACAAAGACGATCATATTGCTTCAAATACATTTGCGCGCAATTATTGCACGGTGTGGAATGCGTGTTTTGAGGCTGTCGGAAACGCAATGCGCGGATAGTGTGCACTGTCTGCGAGTAAGTGTGGTCAGGGGGCGGGGCTTAGCCTCGGCTGGGCCGGCCGCGCGGCGAGTCTCCATTCTAGGCGTTGCTGTTACGTTTTGGGTAGTAATGTTTCGGATTTTCTTCTATGTTTGTTGTTTCAAGTATGTTGGGGTGCTTTGTACAATTTGCGCGCAGCTTATATTCAGTTTTCTCCATAGTTTCGTCGGTATATAGCCCGTTTCGTAATTTCGGAATGTTTTGTTATCTGCTTCGCTAGCATCATTAGTTCTCCGCCAGGGTTGACCTGTTAGTTTCTGCCTCTTCAGTATTATTCCAGTAATACATTGACTATTTCGCACTTTCACACCCTTCAGTTTTCGTTTCCTTCGATCCCCCAGCGTTGGCTTCACTTTTATATATCGCTTCGTTGACAACTGTTATAGAATAGGCGTTGTTTTGCCATGTCTTCGCGACTCGCAATTTACCTTGGCGATCGTATCGTCCGTGCGAGAGCCTATCGCAAGCACCAGGATTTTCGAGCTTCGGAGATGTGCTTCGTGTGTGCGTTGGCGCCGTGCTCCGGGCGGCCGATGAGCGATGTGTGAAGGGATCAGTGTCCCGCCGGATTCAGTGATCCGAGGTTGTATGAGAGATGGCTGCGAGACCCGAGGTGCTCTGTGTGTGAAGGGAAGGGATCAGTGTCCCGCCGGATTTAGCGATCCGAGATTGTATGAGAGATGGCTGCGAGACCCGAGGTGCTCTGTGTGTGAAGGGAATGGATCAGTGTCCCGCCGGATTCAGCGATCCGAGATTGTATGAGAGATGGCTGCGAGACCCGAGGTGCTCCGTTTGTAGAGGGAGGGGATCAGTGTGCGAGCCGTATGCGAGATCGGCGGACTTTGGCAAACGAAGAGACGCGTGGACCAGTATCCAGAAAGCTTCGCGTGTGTCGACGTCTCGCCGGTTTTATGGATCAGAGAACACGTGAAATGCGATTGTAAGATCCCATCAGCCACGAGTGGTGAGAAATCGATGGACCGTCGTATGCAGTTGCCAGGAAACGCGAAGTAGTGTGGGATTCGCAGTGTGTTGTGTATGAGATGAACGTTCGATCGCGGAGTGGGAGGCGAAAATAGTTTAGCACAGAGGCACGTGGTTGGTTGGTCATAAGCACCTAAGCTCCTGTTGGATTCTGTGAATGTGCGCTGTCCGATTCAACTGTTTTGGTTAGAGCGACGGATTTGGCGAGTCGGACCTAGTCTGAAGAGATCGTATGTAGTCGATACAGAAGTTTATAGCGTGCAGTTATATACACGTTGCTTCGGTTCGTAGGTTCGTGCTCCTTTCTCATCTGCACCGGATTTCGCCGACGCTGCGGACCCAAGCACTGTTTCTCTAGTGGACACAAGCATCAGTTCTACGATATTATCTCACCCTGCCCGGCTTTCTAGTATTCGTCACCTAGCCTGGCTGTTCTTCTCCACGAACCCAAGCCCAACGCCTCATCGCATCATTCGTCTCACCTTCCTCTTTGCGTCTGCATCTTCACTTCACCTAGCTGCAATCTAGCGTGGTACCTTCGCGTAGTCATTGGATTGCCACGGATGCACAGATGCGTATTCCCTCTCTGATAATGACGGTGCCGCTTTATATGAGTTTCTACATATTTTGATATTTCGAGCAGCTTATGTTATGCAGATGTGAGCGGCGGCGGCCGACCGCATTCGATTTCGTATCTCCACTACTATTGTTCACTCGTCCCATACTACTTTTAACGCGACGTTATTGTTTTAACGGTGCGTTCGAGAATGTGATAAGAATATCCGTGTCAGCTATCATATCGGCTCCCATTCCCCTTTCGACCCACGTTTAGAGGATCAGGTGTTATGGACCCTGTTTGCCTTGAGATTGTACGATACCGCCCGAGAGCGTTGCCGCCTGTTGTCAGTGCAACCGCATCTTTGTCCCTTCGACGGATTACCTTCGCTTAGCTAGTCCATGGATTACTCCTACAACGTCGAGCTTCTAATATGAGGTGTATGGTATGAGAAGCGCGATTCCAGGAGCCTCGACGCGCGCATGTATATTGAGCGATATATATAATACGGGAACCGGTAAAGCACATAATGAGCCGGCGCTGATGTCACTTTTTGAGAGCATTCTCTCCCTGCACACCCTTCGCCAGCGACGTACCCCGTAGTCCGCTGCGGCCTGCGCCACTAGTTCGGCGTCATGCATACCATTACTTGCAGGAAGGTTTAAGCAGCTGGGCACGGAGCCGCTGTCAACAGGATAGTATGACAATGATACGTATACTTCTCGCGTTTTCTCCACGCACCATATTATAGTTGTTTGGTCTCGTGCAACGTTGCTGATGTCCTGCCCACCACGGCATTTCAAAGGGAAAAGGCTTGTAGTTGCGCGATCCCCTCGTTCACCCAGCTAGTACAACCAGCATGTCTGGGTGCGGCGCGAGCATAACGTTGTTTGAATTTTACTATTGCCAGTTGCTTGCTAGTCGTTGGTTTGGATAGCAGCACCATTGGGCATGTGACATAGGACCACGTGCGGATGCTACGTGTAACACAACGAGGAGAGGGTCGAAGAAGGAGAATACAAATGTGTTTGATTGTGCGCACAGTTTTCAGGCCGACCGGATACGTCAGTGATACACGCGAGCGCGATTCTCCCAATATTTTGAATACCTCTCGCGTCTGTTTTTCTGTTCTAGCACGTCCTTCCCCCTACTTTTGCGTTTACGGTTACAGACTTAAAATTAGCGTTATGGCGTAGCGCAGCGGAGCTATAACGGGCTTTTTACACTGGAAATGAAATGTTTGTCGAAATAGAAGACTGTTGCTTGTTAGGGGGAACTTCTGGATCAAATGCTACAAGATTTATCTTGATCTAATTGCGGAGTAGACGTTAATAGACTTGACTAGGTGTATCGGAGAGAAAATTGTATACGATAAAGTTGTGCTCGCGTATATCATGGCGTGAAACGGTCTTTTGAGGTTTTGTATGTGTTTGTTTTCGCAAATGGATTGACACGACGCTGTTTCTAGTACCTGAAGCAGTTATTCAGTTAAAAAATTTTGACAAAAAAATTTGACAGTCCCGAATGCTCTTCTCGATCGTCATTGGCCAGAGCAGACTTGGCGCCAAAAAAATTGGTCAAGTAATTTTTACTGAATAATTGCTTGAGTGATTGTGTTTGCTCGTGTCTTCCCCTTGTGATGATGACTGTGTTGCCTCGTCAGGTGGAGCTGCTGGAGAAGGCGCAGCGTCGGGCGGCCGAGGCCGAGAACGAGAGCAACCGCCGGCTGCAGGAGTGCCTCCAGATGGAGAACACCAGGTGGGGAGTGGTCGGACGAATACTTCGAAGGAGGCATGGAGGGGGAGGGTCGTATCAGATGAATCAGCACACAGAATTGTCTATGATGCACTGTTTATTTTGATGTTTAAGTGAAACGTAGCTGGTATGAGAAAACTGTCTATTGAGTATTGTATAATTGTGGAGTTTTATCAGACAAAAAACCCTTGAAATTATGAGTGATAGACATTTATCTTGGAACGAAATAATGTGGGCGAAATGTAAACAATCGAAAATGAAATAATTGAGCAATATGCTGAAAAAATTATGTGTGTTTATTTTTTTGCACATTTGTTCTCTGCGTGAAACCTATCATGCTTTTTTTCGAGTGTTTTTTTTTTTCGAATATTGAACAGGTTTGTTTTGCCTAGTATTGTCCGCGTGGAATATTTCGCTATAATTATTTTTTTGAGTGAAACATGTTTATCGTGTGTTGCAGGGAGGAGTTGGAGCGCGCCTACCAACAACTCACCGAGTACTATGAGCAGCTGCAGACTGCCTACGATGCCGTCTATGCTAGGGTGAGTGGTCTGTCACTGTCTGTCTGTCACTCTGTCACCCTGTCACTGTGTCTGTCTGTCACTCTGTCACCCTGTCATTCAGATCAACTCTGAGCGTGCCGAGGTCGGATGTGAGACGGATGTGGATGGACGCACGTTGGAGACTGCGATGGTGAGTGTTGGGAGGAGATGAAAGAGCGGTCAGTCTCTTCGAAGCTGCTTCTGGAACATCTTTGAAGCACTTTGTGTTGTGGAACCGTTTTGAATGGCCTTTTTCGAAGAGACTGGCTACTTTATGTCTCTATAAATGCCTTATAAACTCATAATTTTCCAGCAAGCAATGAGAATGCGAACGGAGTCGAGTGAGAGCGTGGTTGGTTTAAAGGGCCGCAAAGAAAGCAGATTGTAGCCAAATCAAGCCTAGGAATTTGATGAACAGTGCAACATAGTAGTTGTGTTTTTAGACATGTGCGTCTACGATAGAAACACAATGAAATAAATAGATTACAATACCTGACAGTACCTGAGAGTACCTTGCCTGACCTTACCTGCCAATACCTGGTTCTTTTCAGGAGGCGCTGTGCCGCCAGCCGCACTACCTGAGTGAGATGGCGGCGGTGCGCGCCGAGCTGGACGAGACCAGGGTGGGTGAAGGGGGGGGGGGGAGAGGGAGAGGGGGGAGGGAGATGAGTGGACTGACATTGGAACGATGAGTGCTGGTGATATTGGGTTTACGTTTGACCGAGACCAGGGTGGTTAGGATTATTTAATGGGTTGAAGTTGAAGAACCAATTGTTGATTTGAAGTGGTGACGGTAATAGTTTTTCTGTGAAACGTACTGGGTTATGTTGCGATTCAGGCCGACAATTGTTCAAGTGGAGTAACTAAAGTGTTCACGAAATTGATCACTTTGAGTGCGGGTGATGTTGGTAATACGTTGAAACGTATTTGTTTGGAGATGATTATTGACATTTCATCGTAGCTTGATGATTGGTGATTGGTGTCATTGAGTGGCGATGGTAATGGTTTTACTGTTAAATGTATTGCGGGATGGAGGAGTGATCAATATAAAATAACTTTATGTGTATCCCTATTGTTTATATCGGCGTAGTAATGCGATATTTTTGTCGGACAATCATCGCTTTTTTTGGCTTTGTATAGGGCATCCCCCCGTTCATTCGGCCATTCGGCCGAATGCCGGCCGAATTCGGCCATTCGAAAGACCATTCGGCCGCGCAACTCGCGCGCTTGGCGGTCTCTTTTTAGGGAAATGAGGGTCATTTGCAAGTCTAATGAAGCAGAGTTCTCTATCTGCTAAAGTTAATTACTCCTCTCAGAATTAAGCAATCTTCACAAAATTGTGATATGTGATGGGTATCAGTAGTTCTCATCGATTTCTAGTGTTCGATTTTTGATTTTCGCGTCCGTTTTCTAATTAGAGTCCAAAAACCTTGATTTTGACTCGATTTCCAATGGAAAAGCTCCGAAACTTAATTACTCTCTTCAAACTTATCGCACAGCGCCCAGTTTTCTGGAGAAGATGCCCAGATAGAATGCTCACAGATCTCTAGTGCTCGAATTTTCGATTTCCGTCATTTTTACCATGTTTGAAAACATACAATCGGGGCAAATTTGCATGAAATTCTCGTCTGTCTGGCGAGCCAGCGATATTGCCGTACGCTGAAAGGGGGGAATGGCCTATAGAGGTAACAATGATTGAGAGCGATTTCGTGGCTAGGGATGATGGTAGGATCAGTATCTCAGTGTAGGATCAGTGTAGGATCAGGATCAGTATGGTCAGTGAATAATTAGTGTTAATCAATTCGATGGATCCAGCTGATTGTTGGTATTTGATGGTCGAGATAATGAATTTACTGTGAAACGTACATTGGTAAGTTGAGAATGTATAGTGTGTATAGGTTGTATCTAAACTCGATCGATGATTGTTGAGATACATTCAGGGTGGATTAGTTGTTACTGTGAAACATATATATGCGTGTAATAGTTCAGCAGTGCAATGTCCATAATCGATTGATGTGTGCACTTCTCCTCTCCCTAGACTCTCCTCTGCTCCGAGATGGCGTCGTTCGAGGCCGACCTCTCCTCCTCGATCGACCGCGTGCAGATGCTGCTCACTAGAGTCGTCAGCATCGAACATGTCAGGGCAGTGGACGGTGAGTGGATGGGACGGAGGGAGTGGTGGAAGATGGCATTGTGTGGTTGTGTGCTCGCACAGGTTATGGAAGGAACTGTTATGGTACTATTCTCTAGGGACAAGTGGACTTTGTGGAAGTAGGAATGGCAGAAGAGGTTGTTCCATTCCAGGCTCATCGACTCAGCAGGAACGCGAGTTGGAGGAGATGCTAGATGCCATCATCGCCGTGAGTTTTTGTTTTCGTTGCGCTGCCGCATTCCAACGTGAAGCATAGTTTGCGTGTTTCATAGATAGAAGACAATTGGAATAGAGGAGTAGATTATTGATGTGATTGTGATTAGCGCATTCGATTTGAGGAGTGCGGTCTGGAGGCGGGCTCGGATGTGCAGTCCAAGGTGGACAGAGTGCACGCGGCACTCAGAGAGAGGCTGGAGGAGCTGCAGCAGTGCAAGCGGGCCATCGGAGAGCAGAGGAGGTGGGGGGGGGGCAGAAGTGAAGGGTTCTGTGGGGAGTGAGGTTGTAAAGCAGATGAGGTGGAGAAAAGGAGCTGTGACAATAGATATGAACAGTGGTGGTGCAAATGATGATTGCGTCTTCGTAGTAATATCTATTCAAAACCGAGGGATGTCGTTAAGTGTAGGTAACATGGTT
Source organism: Rhabditoides inermis (assembly GCA_963966185.1). NCBI lineage: Eukaryota > Metazoa > Nematoda > Chromadorea > Rhabditida > Rhabditidae > Rhabditoides > Rhabditoides inermis. Next base: position 649,073 of record CAWZYM010000312.1, read on the forward strand.
TACGTGTTTTTGAATGTGCGTGAAACGTATCTCAACCTAACTCTTGTCTGCAGAGTGTGCGCGGCCCTCGAGGAACGCCTGGAAGAGATGGAGGCGGAGACGCAGAGGAGCGGCGAGAGCCAGACGAGCAGGGTGCGGCTGATGGACGATGAGCTGTTCCAGCGGAACGAGGAGTGCAACGAGCTCAGGAGCAAGGTCGCCGAGGTACGTATACCGTAGACATCCGGTACGGTAATTAGGTATACGGTATTGGTTTTCCAGCTACAAGCCCTCGTCGATCGTGTGTCGGCGAATCGTCCTCAGAACGCAGAGGACGCTGAGGGTGAGTGGGTGTACTGTAGTCGTATACGGGATACGGTAGTCTCTCTGTATACGGTATATGAGTGTCGTTTCACGCTTTCACACCCTATCCTATCACCCTTGGTCCTTGATCGTATATCGTCTATTTCGGGTGCCGGTTTGGAGTGTAGTAGATGTTCTAACGACGTTTGTTTCGTAGTGTCCTTCAGTTGTGAGTGTGCCTATTTCGATCTCATTTCCACATCTTTTCAGTCCATATATCCGTTTCCTGTCCTTGCAATCCAAACGTCTCTCGCTATCCCCGAGTGTGTAGATGAATAGAAAGGAGATGAATGAAAGAAAGAAAGAAAGAAAGAAAGAAAGAACAGTGCGCCTCCTCGAAGGGAGCCCGGATGCCTTCGCGCACCTGCAGAGAGAGAGAGCACACACCCACTCACTGCGGGCGGTACGGTAGCGTACGGTATCTCGAGAGTACGGTGGCACGTTCTTTAGAGGATAAGAGAGAGAGAGGCTCACTCACACATATTTGGCCGTTTTGTATTCGTGTTGTGTGTGCTGTATTCTCTTTTTTGGTTCCACACTCTGTTATTTCAAATGACTAACTTTCCGACAGCACATTTATGGCATGAGCACACGCACACTCACACTCACACTCACCGACACTCACTGTCTTCCCGCCTCACTCTCGCTCTCTCTCACTACCGTATCCCTCGTAGCCACCGTACTCTTACCGTATCGGCAACGAGTGTGCTCTCTCTCTGCAGTGTGCGCGGCTTCTCTGGGAGCGTCTCCACCAGGGGCGCACTGGTCGTGTGCCCGGCTGCGGACAGAGTGCTCGATTCTAGCGGCCCGTCTGGCGACCCGACAGAGAGACTGCGACGCGCTGTTCCGAGGGAATGCCGAGCTGGCACACACCAACGTGCGGCTGCAGAACGAGCTGGACAGGCAGGGAGAGGAGAGGGCAGAGGTGGGTGAGGGAGGGGGGTTTGTAGAAGACAAGGGTGATTCTGAAAAAGGCAGACTACAACAGGACAGTGGGGGAGATGGGTGGAGGGAGATGATTACTTGATATGTGATTTTAGTGGTGAGAAACAGCGAATGCCGGAGTCGGAATTGAAGTTTGTTTTGAGATGACATGGCGTAGATGTGTGAAACCTTTTTTAAGAGACTTACAGCGAGTTACTGGACATAGTTGCAGAGAATGTAAGAATGTAGAGCATAGCGTTTAGCGTATTTTGGATGGAATGTTTACGTCTACAAAAGATGTGATGATTTGTGCGCAAGGTCAATTTTCATGGATTACTGAAAAATTGTGAGAGAGACTGTACCTAACGTTCACAGCGTATTTCTTGTGGAATGTAGAACTCTCTGGAATCATGTTCCTTTGCAGGACGACGTGTCATCGGAGCTGGACCGGCTTCGTACGGTGGAGCGTCTCCTGCTCTCCCAGATTGCATCGATGGAGGAACAGCTGATCGACGCAAGCGAGAGGATCACGGAGCTGCAGATGGAGAAGCAGGAGATGCAGGAGGAGGAGAAGGGGGTCAAGAAGGTCGAGGCCACCCCTGTCCAGTCTGCTCCCACGGAGGATGCGTGGGGATGGGGAGAGGAGGAGGAGAGAGAGAAGGAGGAGGAGGAGATGGTCCCGAAGAGCGAGTTGGAGAAGGTGCAGAAGGAGTTGACTGAGCTCAAGGAGGGAGGAGAGATGGAGAGACTGCGACAAGCGGAGAGGATTCTGCGCTCGACTGTCGAGACGCTCGAGGGACAGCTGATCGAGGCGCAGGAGAGAGAGCTGGAGTTGGAGGAGGAGCTCGAGGAGAAGGAGCAGGGGGTCAAAGAGCAGAAGGGAGGGGAGAATCAGGTGGGTACGATTGAGTTTGCTGGGAAGTTAGAAAGTGAAATTTATCATCCTTTGACTGTTGACGTCTGAGATGTTTTCATTGTGTTTGCGAAAAAGTCGCGATTAGTCTATTATCACTTGAAAATGCGCCGTGTTCTATGGACTTCAGTAAAGTTTACCACCAGTTGTGTACTAGTGTTTGCAGGCGGTCGATGCGTGGGGCTGGGAGGAGGAGGAGAGTGGAGAGAAGAGTGAGGGGGGAGAGGAAGTGGCGAGTCTGCGGGATCAGGTGGATCAGCTGCGGTCCCAGCTGGCGGAGGCGGAGAGGAAGGCGGACAAGGAGGGAGAGGAGGAGGAGGAGGTGGGTGGGTGGTATTAAAGGGAGTGTACACTCTGAATTCCGAAGTTGAGTTAGCACCGGGATGTGAAAATATGTGGAAAACGACTCAGTTTTGTCAATACAACTATTTGCTGAAAACGTCTGCAAGTTGGTGAAAATTGAGCGTAAAATGTATCAAAATGCAGAAATTGGTGCCAATTTACAATGTTCGACAGAATTTTTCAACGACTTGTCGAAGATAGTATTACTGCACTTTTTTGAATGTGTGCATAATATTTTGGTGAAGCGTATTAGCGATGATTGAGTATGATTGTGATCGTAATTTTGTTCAAATTGGCTTTTCCGGTTTTACAAAGTTGAACTCAGAATTACATCTCCAATATCTGGTTTCGGTGGATCATATTGTGATATTTTTCTCATTTTTATCAGATTCTTCACGCAGAACAAAAGTCAAAAATTGAATTTTGTTTGTAAACGCAAACTGTGTAAACAAGAACAATGTTGCAGCTGACCCGTCTGCGCAGCGTGGAGCAGTTGTTGAAGAGTGCGGTGGAGGCGATGGAAGGCCAGCTGATCGAAGCACAGGAGAGGGAGCACGAGTTGATGGAGCAGCTGGCGGACAAGGAGGAGGAGGAGCAGAAGAAGAAGGAAGAGGTGGGTGTGGTCAGTGGAGAGGCGAGAAATACATTGGTTGGGAGAGATGATGGGCATTTATGATTTATGTTAGCGGAGATCGGGAAGAGTAGGAAGTGGGTGTAATACAATGATAACGACAAGCTCGAAAAACAATCATTGAAATTATGGGCATTTTTTTTTTTGAAAAGCTGAAAGGTACAGCCGATTATTGTTCCAAAGATTCGTAGCATTTGTGGAACTTGTGAAATACATAATTTGTGAGTTTTCAGTCGCAACATCGATCTGCTGCTAAGTCTTCCGGATGGGGCTGGGGCGATGATGACGAGAAGACGGAGGGAGGAGGGGAGATGGCGGAGCTGGAGGAGCAGCTGGAGCAGCTACGGACACAGCTGGCTGACAGGGCTGACACAGCCGCCCTGAAGGAGGTGGAGGAGAGGCTGGAGGAGAAGACGGACCAGTGCGAGAGACTGGAGAAGAGGGTGCGGCAGCTGGAGGCGACGATTGTCGAGCTGGAGAAGGCGGAGCAGAAGGAGGAGCAGAAGGAGGAGGAGTGGGGATGGGGAGAAGAGGAGGCGACGGAGAAGGAGGACGCCTCGGCTGAGCTCGCCGATGCCAAGGCGCTCATTGAGCAGCTACAAGAGGAGGTGAGAGGAGTTACGGTAGAGTACTGTACTTTGTCACTATTACTGTATTCTATATTTCAGCTCGACTCTGCTCGCTCTGCCTTGGACAAGCTCAAGTCGGAGAAGGACGCGGAGGCGGAGAAGCTGCGAGAGGGAATGAGGCGGCAGCTCGAGGAGGTAAATATTGATATATCGATTGACGTTATCGATTGATTTCAGATTGAGCAGCTGGAACAGGATCACGCGGAGGAGATTCGGTTGAGGGAGGAGGAAGCGGCTCAGCTGAACGAGCAGATTGCACTCATGGAGCAGGAGAAGAGGGAGGAGGAGGAGGAGCAGAGGAAGGAGGAGAGCCAGCCGGTGACTGCGGAGGACAAGGAGGAGGAGAGCGGATGGGGATGGGGCGAGGAGGAGGAGGAGGAGGAGACAGATGTATCGGCTAGACTGGCTGCCCTGACGGAGGAGGTGGAGTCGGAGAGGAGTGGCAGGGAAGAGGCCGAGGCTCTTGTCGATGGCCTGAAGAGGCTCGTCGAGGAGCTCAGGGAGAAGGTGGGTTGGAACGATGTGGCAACAGAATATTGCTGATCTATATTACATGTAGGGTTAATCATTGTGTGAAGCGTATTTAAATATTGGGGGAGTTTGAGGTGGCATGTATCGAATTAATTTTTGAGAACGAATGGGCTATTATTTAAAGGGAGTGTACACTCTGAATTCCGAAGTTGAGTTAGCACCGGAATGTGAAAATATGTTGAAAACGACTCAGTTTTGTCATTACAACTATTTGCTGAAAATGTCTGCAAGTTGGTGAAAATTGAGCGCAAAATGTATCAAAATGCAGAAGTTGGTGCCAATTGGTGCCAATTTTCAATGTTCAACAGAATTTTTCACCGACTTATAGGTATCTCCGACACATAGTTGCATTGACAAAAGTACATCATTTGAACATATTTTTACATCCCGGTGCTAACTCAACTTCGAAATTCAGAGTGTACACTCCCTTTAATATTGGGAAACGTATTTTAGTGTGCATCTATTGTTTTGTTCTATCGCAAAACAGGTATTATTGCGTTTAAAAAATGAATTGGGGCATTGGCTGTATTGAGAAACCTATTTTGTCGAATATTGACGTATCGAGTGATTTGGTTTTGGTTTCGACGCAGCGATAAAATTGACATGTAAAAATGCATACGTTGACAATAGTGAGAAACATATTTTTCACTGATGAGTGTGATTCGAATACAATGTGTTTAGCTGTTCAGCTAACGAATGTGGATAAATCTGTGAACTCTGATATATCTGATATCTGTGTTCAGCTCGCGTCTCTCGAATCGTCTGGTATCTCAATGTTATTGGTTAACGAAAAAAAAATATGACGCAATTACGCTATCAGCGTTAGTGGAAAACCTATTGGACGCCCATAAATATGTGATGTGTTCAGCTCGCCTCGCTGGAATCGTCTGCCGCCTCGTCCCGCTCTTCTCGGGAAGAAGAGGAGGAGGAGGAGGAGGAGAGGGAGGAGGTGGAGATGCTGCAGGTGCAGCTGGCTGCCACGAGGACAGAGGTCGCCGCCGCCAACCAGCTCATCGCCCGCCTGGAGGCCGAGACGGCCGCGGCTATCGAGGAACAGGTGAACATTTTTAAACTATTTTTTTGTATTGTAAATAGTATGTTTCTCAATATATGGTTATCCTGTTTTTGAATATCGAGGAACAGGTGAATAGGAGTTTGTCCATTGTGGGGATGGCTGAATGGTAGCGTATCCTCTGAATCATCTGAGGAACAGATGGACATCGTATTGAAAATAGTACGTTTCATATTACATTGTTATCGTGTTTTAAGAGAGTGTTATAATCGGCTGGTGCCATCTAGGAACAGGTGAATAATGATGATTTTTTGGAGAGCATTACAATCAGTCCAGCGGGCTTTTATAGCAATTTGTATTATATCATTTTGCAGGTGACTTCGGAGCAGATTCAGTCTGAACTGCTCGCCGAGGTGGAGCAGCTGAGGAAGCAGTTGGAGGAGAAGGAGCAGCCGGTGGAGAAGGAGGAGAGCGGCTGGGGATGGGGCGAGGAGGAGGAGAAGGAGAAGAAGGGAGAGGAGGAGCTGGAGCAGCGTATGAGGGAGGCGGGTGCGCGGTGCGCGGAATTGGAGAGGGAGGTGGCAGAGGAGAGGGAGAGACTGGCTGGCCTGGAGCAGGCGCACCGGCTGGCGGCCGAGGAGTGGCAGGACAGGGAGAGGGACATGGTGGGTGGGGGGAGGGTGGTATGGAGCTGAGAGGTTTTTTTTTCATAGACAGGTGTTTTCATAGATTTTTTAATTGGTCAAAGATTAAATGCAGCGTACATTTTTGAGTGAGATTTTCATTACACACACAGATGATTGATTGTTTCCATTTTTGGATTGACAAAGTTATAATGAGAAACTTATTTTTGCAGCTTGTCCGAATTGCCGAATTGGAGGCGGAGATTGCTCGTCTTCAATCTCTTCTCGCGGAGAAGGAGGAGGAGAAGGAGCAGGCGGAGAGACAACAGGCGGGAGCGGAGCAGGCGGAGAAGGAGGAGGTGGAGGAGCTGCGGAGGGAGCTGGAGCAGAGGGAGAAGGAGTTGGAGGCTATGCGGAGGCAGAACAGTCTGCTCAAGGATAGCGAGGTGCGTGGGAGTGGGTTGTAATTTGTAATAAAGAAAGTAGTTCATTACATATCATACATGAAGATTATTAATATAAGAAAGTGATAATAGTCGTGCTAAGATATTGTAAGTACCTGTACTTGTCTGAAGACGGTAAAAAAAAAAAACCCACTAGCTTCCCCATGGTGGGTCCGGGCACGAAAATTTCAAATGGATGATACGGTAACTAAGAGCTTTCATGTTTTCGCGAGCTTACGTTTCACCAGAAATTGATAAGAAATGACCGTCATTTCTTTTCGTTAAACGCAGTGAGGTCGCTCAGAATTTGCTGGCAGCAGATATTTATAATTATAATTATATTGCTTATATGGCGCAGCTGGTTAAAGTTTCGCCTGACAATCATGGGTCGCGGGTTCGGATCCGCTTGCGTGTTTTTCTATAACTCTTTCGCTACAGTCAGCCTGCCTGCGAATCATAACTCGTGTAGTCAATCAATTCAGTCAATCATTTGGGATTTCTGTCCACTTTACATATTATTCAGCCGTGAAACATATTTTGTGCAGTGTAACACGTAGTGTTTTCTTTTCAGTCTCGCCTCCTCGAATCTGTGGACGAGTACGGAAACGAGTTGGAGAAGGCGCAGGAGGAGAGGGATCGGCTGCAGCAGGTGAGGGAGGGAGAGAGTAGTGCAAGGATGCTGTAGTGTGTGGATTACGGTATCTTGTCTGTTTGTAGGTAGTGAACCAGTTGGAGCGCGACGGTCAGTCGGCCGAGGAGCAGAGGGCAGTGTTGGAGCAGCGGTTGGCGGAGCAGGAGCAGGAAGTGGAGAAGGCGAAGAAGGCCGGCAAGTCGAGCAAGGCACAGCCGGATGAGACGGCGGCGGTGGACAAGCTGCGAGCAGAGGTGGCCAGTAAGGTGAGAGGGGAATGTGGGAGGAAAGAATGGGAATGATACGTTTCACGGGGTGTTTGTAGTGTGTGATTGTTTTGGAGGAGTAATAAGTACGTACTGCTGTCGATTACGTCAATTTTGTGCGATATGGTGTGTGTGCTATCAGATTTGGTGGCATGAGTTTAGTTTGGATCGGAAGATAGGATATGTTATGTTTCAATGTGTGTGTTATAGGATGTGGTGATATACAACAACCATAAATTTACATAAGTACAATGTCCATAAATATGAGAATGTGTCTTGTAGACGTCTCAGCTGGAGCGTGTTATTGCGGAGAAGATCGAGGCGAGCACGCGGCTGGCGGAGACAGAAACACGGCTGCGGCAGGCTGAACAGGTGAGGGGCAGACGGTTGGTTGGGGATGACTGATATGATAGCTGATTTGGTTGCTACAGTCGAGTATGACAAGTAAAGACGATATAGTCGATTAAGTGAGTTAGTAATCGAAGACCTTGTCTACAGGAGCGCTCGAAGATCAAGACTGCCTATGACCAGCTGCGCGCCAAGATTGCTGCGAGGAGGGCGGCGGCGGCTGGTGGAGGAGGAATGGGAGGAGGAGGAGGGAGGACAAGTCAGATGTCGAGGAGGTGAGGGGAAGAGGGAGAAGAAGGGAGGAGAAGAGTGCGCATCATTGCCTAGCTGTATTGCATATAAGGGCGAAGAAGACGTAGGACAACGCGGTTGAAACCATGAAACTGATTGTGTTAAACTATATGAATGTGCTGCACGAGGTCGAGGATTATTCCCATTGTTGTTAGTCTTGTTAGTGTAAATGAAATAGTTGAAATGTGAAGCATATTTTTCATGTAGTTCAAGTGATTCGGGATGTTTCACGATAATGATATCTTAGTACTGTTTTTATGATGTGTACATTATTTTTCAGGTCTTCGATCACTTCTGTAGCCACCCAGGAGGAGGAGGAGCCGCAGTTTGACGCCCCGCCCTCTCACTACCAGGTGTGTTGATTGTTTGTTTACTTGTTTACTTGTTTACCTGTCTGTCCTTGTCCCTATGAGAGAGAGGGAGGGATAGGCGGTGTGAGGGCATTGCTAACGCGGGCGCACTCACCCCAGCAGCACCCAACCGATTTCATGCCAGCCAGCCAGTGACTGCCTATCCCTCCCTCTCCCTCCTCCCTCCTATCACTCACCCTCTCATTGCCTATCACTGGCTGGTCTGATTGGTTGGGTGTTGCAGGTGCAGCTGCCGGCTATGACGTCATCATCGTCTGCTGAGAAGGACGTGTTGAGAAGACGTTCGGGGATGAAGTAAAAGAGAGAGTAGACGGGGGGATAGGAACAGATCATATCACGCTCACACACATTCGTTTTTCCTACGGTCAGATTTGGTCCAGACTACTGTAATGTGCGTATTTTCTATTTTCTAGTGTTAGTGTCTAGTGTCTAATAAGTGTTCTTTTTTATTTTGACTTTCGACAACTGTTCAATTGTAAGCTGTGATGGTGGGAGTATGTCTATTGTTTTTGTAATACTATCTGGTAATAATTTATCGATCGTTGTATTCTCGAGCGGTTCTCAACGGTTCTTTGATTGTTTATTTGATTCTATCGATTTTGTGGCGAGAAAGAGATTTATAATGCAGTTGTTTTGTTCTTTTTGCGATAAGGTTATCGACCATTTAATACCTGTGTGTTGTGTTCTAACCCCCTTTGTTTTGTTTGTTTAGATTATTGATTTAGGAATCGATCGATCAGCTGATCGCGTCGATAGAAGTGTATCTGGGAAGAGCAACGGATAGAGAAGACCTGATAGGTACGGTATAGTGAGTGAGTAGTGATGACGTCACTCTTTAGATTCGCTGTTCACTCGTCTGCAGAGTGAAATGGTGCTGGAAGAAGAGAATGTGGACTGTCAATTGATGAGAGAGCAGAGTGAATTGCGCTCCAGTCAAGTTACCCCAAGTGGAGGGGAGAAGGAGCAGGGAGGAGGAGGAGTGGCGGAGGAGCAGGCTGGGGAGAAGGAGGAGCAGGGAGGAGGAGGAGTGGCGGAGGAGCAGGCTGGGGAGAAGGAGGAGCAGGGAGGAGGAGGAGTGGCGGAGGAGCAGGCTGGGGAGAAGGAGGAGCAGGGAGGAGGAGGAGTGGCGGAGGAGCAGGCTGGGGAGAAGGAGGAGCAGGGAGGAGACGCGTGCTCTGAGGCGAGATCCGTCTGCTCCGCCGCCCATTCCTCGTGCAGCCATGCCAGTGTGGTGATGGATGCTATTCAGCAGTTGAGGCGAGTCAGACTGACGCGTGACGTCCAATTGAATAGTGTGTGTGTGACTAGAGAATTTGGGTAGTGTGGATTTTGAAACGGAGATGGTGCTGTTTTTTGTGGGTTGCATTTTTAGAAACTCCAGGTTAGCCTCAGCTGTGGATATCAGAACTCTCTAGTTTATGAATCACTTGATTGGTTAGGATTTGAGAGTAGGGTTGTTTGTTACCGATTATTCAGGAAACGCAATTCGCAAGAGCAACCATACGTTTGGATTTCGGTTGGGTTTTTAACGCCGAGAAGTATTTATTTGCCGTGGTTTTGCAATTATACTGTCTTTTCTAGAGAGGAGATGCGCGTCTCCCGCCTGGAGTTGGAGCAGTTGTCGGAGGGAGTGCGGGAGACGAGAGAGTGCTGGAGGGAGAGGGCGGAGAAGGCAGAGAGCGACATGGAGAGAGTGGAGGTGGGTGCGAGAGAGAGAGAGGGAGGGAGAGAAAGAAAGAGAGGGGGAGGGAGGGAGGGAGCGGGTGGAGGTGGTTGTAGACTGTAGATCCTGAACAAATTTGTGATTTGTTAATGTACTTGAAATACGTTTCGTGATTTATAGTAGTCATCAACTGTCTGTTTAAATAGTAATATGTCTTGATCTTCCCTTTTAACGTATCATTGTCCAGCGCGAGTTGTGCTCCCTTGTGTCTGACCGGGAGGAGTTGCTGTCTCGGATGGAGGCTGAGATGGCTGCCAGCAGACTACAGCTCGCATGGAGAGATGCAGATATTCAACACGCACAGGTGCGGGTCAGCTGCACTTCCGAGTTCAACCCGTGTTGTTTAATTGATTACGAGATCTACAAGGTTGCATTGGTGGCACAGGTACGACTGCAGTTCCACAACAGACTGTATGTGAACTGGCGAAACCAGATTGTATTGTCTGTGAGATCTAGAAGGTTGTACACCATTACATTGCCATAAACTTTCAATCACGTGTTTCCATGAAGTGGTGAAACTTATATTGACAGATTTTATTCGCAATTAACCACGCTCTATGAAGGTGATTAGATGAGTGTGAGAATGAACTGCAAACGTGAAAGATGGCTGTTTCAAATCAAGTAATTCGGAAACGTTATTATGACACGTACACGAAATCACTCGTATGATGGTCTTAGGTTTTTGTGCCGAGACTAGGCTGCGTTTCCAAGTTCAATCTTGTAGGAGCGCGAGTTCAATGTTCAATTCAATGAATTCAATCCAAATCAATGAATTCAATCCAAATGCAATGTTGTGTTTGCAGGAGCGCGAGTCGGCGGCGTCCGGGGAGGTGGTTCGTCTGCGGGAGGAGCTGCACATGTACGCACAGAGCCTGACCGACTGTGAGGTGAGAACGAGGTCCCGCTGCCAGTTGTTTGGTAATTATGCTACAATATGAGTTCGAAAGAATAAGAATTGTGATAATGAGAGGTTTCTGTATGCCATTTTCAGGCGGCCCTGTCTCGTGCTCAGGTGGAGATGACCCAGTACCGCTCTGCCATGGCTACCGTCAAGGAAGACGGCGAGAGGGCGGAGCGAGAGTGCGCGGAGCGAGTGCGCGCGGCGGAGCAGGCTGTGAAGGAGCAGGAGCAGGGAGGAGAGGGGGTGGAGCAGTTGAGGCTGCAGCTGGAGACGGCTGAGTGGGAGAGCGAGAAGAAGAGCGAGGCGATTGGTGGGTGGGGTTTCATTGAATGGGCACATCAATTTCATTGAACTCGCTTTAATGACCGAGGGTTATTGGAGTAGTAAAACATATTTTGCTTGACTTCTCATTGAATAGAAACGAGCTTGAATACCTTTTGGTAAACGAGGGTTGTTGCAATGGCGAAACATACTAGGCATTCGATTCATGAAAATAGTCTTATTGAATTATGTTTGATAAACGAGGGTTATTGGAATAGTGAATTTTTTTGTCACTGTTGAATACGCATTCTCATTGAATCATTCTCATCTTTGTGTAAAAGACTAGTTGTATTGGTGAAACGTACATTTGACATTCTATTCATAAACGTAGTCTGATTGAATTATATTTGTTCAACGAGGGTTATTGGAATAGTGAATTTTTTGGCACTGTTGAATACATATTCTCATTGAAGATCATCTTTGTGTAAAAGGCTAGTTGCAATGGTGAAACATACATTTGACATTCGATTCATATTGTTAGTATTATCGAATTATGTTTGATGAACGAGAGTTATTGGAATAGTGAAACATCTATGTTAAATAGTTGAAAAACATACATGTTTTTAGCCGAGATTCGGTCCGTGCTGGATTCGACGGCAGCCGAGAGGGCGGCGCTGGCGGCGAGGGTCGAGGAGCAGGGCACACTCATCGAGCAGATGGAGAAGGAGCAGCAGCAGGCAGTGGAGGCTATTGGTGGGGGGATACTTGATCCGTACTTAGTTGTATTGAACAACTCTGTCAATGTGGTCCTCGTTGTGCTAGTGAAACTTGTGTTTACTGGAATTTGTGAGAAGACATTTATCGGTATCGACACATTGAGAGTTGGGAATACAATAACGATGATAGAATGACGTTGTGTTTTGAGCCGAGCTGCGTTGCCTTCTGTCGGCCTTCAAGGTGCAGGGGGAGGAGAAGGAGCGGGAGGCGAACGGACTGGAGATTCAGAGGGCGGCCGCAGAGGCACTCAAGGTGGGGGAGGGGAGGGGAGTAGGATAAAGCATAAAGAGTTACTGTTTATAGGTTGCAGAGAGGAGATGTAGTAGGGATTTAGTATGAGTTTCTAATAGAACTTTCTATTAGTGGGAGGGGAGAGTCAAGAACATTTATCTCATTATAACAATTACGCTAATCGCGGTACGATATAGTATTCCGTTGTCTCCGTTGATTTCCGTTGTCTCGTGAATGTTACTGTTTATAGGTTGCAGATAGGAGATGTAGTAGGGATTTTTAGTATGAGTGTCTAATGGAGAACAGATCTCGAATAAAGTAGCACATGATAATTACGTAAATTACGGCAAGGTTACGGTAAATGCGGATTTCCGTTGTCTCGTGAATGCGTGCGTGCTATTCGTGATGTTTGTCAGGGAGAAGAGGAGAATCTGCTCATTTGAGTTTCGTAATTTGTAGGTTTCTAAGAATATCCATTAGAAGCGTATTGTTGATCTGCCAATAATTCGTCTGAAATTTTTATGAATTGATGAATGCCTTTAGAGTTATACATTTCTATAAGTATTGCAGGAGAAGCTTCTGGAGGAGAAGACTGCCCTGCAGGAGAAGGTGGACAAGTCGGCAGAACAGCTGGAGTGGGTGAAGGCACAGCTGCTGGCTAAGATGAGGGAGCAGGCGGAGAAGGAGCAGGAGTGGAGGGAGCAGATGGAGGAGAAGGAGCAGCGATGGAGGGAGCAGCTGGCAGCAGTGGAGCAGGCGAGGAACTGTGCGGAGGCAGAGTGCGCCGAGATGAGGGAGAGGGTCGACAAGGTAGGGACATGTTTCTTTCATTGTGATCTTTTTATAAGATCTCGGTGGAAACCTCTGTATTAGTTTGGTAACACAAAATCGAGAATGTTTTGGAGGTGCAACCTATTTTCAGAATATTTCCAGACGATTTTAATTTTTATATTTTCAGGTGGAGCAAAAGCCCGTGCAGTCTTGTGCTATCGATGAAAAGAAGTTGCAGGAGAGGTTGGAACTGCTCGAATCGGCCCTCGCCACTGCCACCGCAGAGAAGAGCGGCCTGGAAGGAGAGACACAGGCCGTGCGCCTCCAAGCCGCTCAGTTGGAGCAGTGCCTGGCGGAGAAGGAGCAGACAGTCGTGTCGATGGAGCAGCGCCTCCACTCGATGGAGCAGGCGTTGGCGGAGAAGGAGGAGGAGCGTGCGCGCGAGCGGCTGGACGCGGAGGAGGTGAAGGCGAGTCTGGCGGTGACTGCCCTGGAGAACGAGGCGTGGGAGAACACGAGGCAGGAGCTGCAGGACAAGGTGGTGGCAGCCAAGGACGGAATGGTGGAGATGAGGAGGCGGGCCGAACAGCTGCAAGCAGAGCTGGAGGAGAAGGAGCAGGCGATGGAGCAGCTGCGGCTGAGAGTGGCCCAGCTGGAGCAGTGTCTGGCCGAGAGGGAGCAGGCTGTCAGGGAGATGGAGCAGCGCGCGGCCATGTTGGAGCAGTGTGTGATGGAGAAGGAGCAGCAGGAGGCGGCATTCAGGGAGAGGGGAGAGATCCTGGAGAGATGCGTGGCCGAGAGGGAGCAGGGCATGGTGCAGTGGGAGCAGAGGGCTGTGGAGATGGAGCAGGCGCTGGAACAGACACGACGGTATGCGGTGGAGAAGGAGCAGCAGGAAGTGGAGTTGAGGATTGCTCTGGAGAGGAGTGCACAGGAGAATGGGACACTGCTGGAGAGATTGGCCGTCTTGGATGGAGAGAGGATGGAGATGACACAGCTGCTGGAACAAGAAAGAGTGGGTTAGATTAGAATTGAATTGAATGTATCATACTTATATGTAGCTGAATATTCCCGATTATTGGTAGGTCGTGGTGATGTAATTAATTTGAAACACATTCGTGTTTTTGTTTGGGTTTGAAATTTCTACTTCAGAAGCCCATTGTGGTGCTAGCTTGTTTGTAGACTAGTGGTCTGAGTGAAACATATTCGTGTTTGTTAAAAATGATGGAATACTTATTTCAGAATGTCGCGGACGCGATGCAAACACATAAAAGACTAAGAGAATGAGTGTGTGACTACATAATAAATATGTACGAATACTTTGGAATTACTAGTAATTAATTAGAATCGATAATCAATCGATAACACCCAATTAACACAACCTGGGAAAGACGAAATTCTCCCGCCAGAAGAGATGGGCGGAGTCATCAAATGGCAATGCGACCACAATTGACCGGGAATATTTGTCAATGCCGGAATCCGTATTATTTAAATCAGAATTGAACGGCATTGATGGTCCCGGACCGACTACATTCAAATACATGACCGTAACCCATCCGGAGAGTATAAAAGCTCATCCGGGATGCAATCAAAACACTTATCCTCACTTATCCTACTTGCGACCGTCAGGCGCGGTGAGTGGATGCGATAAATCAATGAATCGAATGAAGTGGACCGACACCACTAACTGTAAATCAGGGTGAATGTAAACTGAATCACACTATGATAAATTACGAGTAGTACAGCGGATTAAATGCAAAAGAATGTGTTCGCAGTGGAGTGAATCGGAATATGATCACGCCAGTATCGCAGAGGTTCTGCACTGAGCGTCCCTTCTTCCCCTTCTTCAGCAGCCGATTGCCCGGTGGATTCCGAGGCGCTGCGTGCGTTGTATGGTCATGCAACCCGGTGGATTCCGGGGGCCCGCACTCCTACCGCATCAAGTCTCCGTCGCTGGTGGATTCCCGACGAGAGCTACCGTAACCACTCACTGGAACCAAGAATACGCTACAGTATCCCGCTTCTTCTACAAGTACATCATCACCGTGCGGCTCTATCTACCGTAACCCTCGTCCAACTCCTGTACCTCAACCACTTCAATAATCGCATGAATATGAAATAACAATGTATTGCAAATAAATAATGTTATGATTACGTGTACTTGGTGACGATCTTGGGTGCGCTCACAGAATACTTCAAAATACTTTGTTTAGAATGATAGAATACTTTAGATGCGTGTGACGTCTGTGGTGTCGGAGTGCGAGTGTGTGGATAGGCAGAGGCAGGAGGCGGCGTCTCGGGCGACGGAGGCAGAACACAGACTGGCAGTTGTCACTGCTCAACTGGCGGAGGCAGCGAGGCTCGACACACTGGACCATGTTCGGTGGGTGTGGGGTTGGAGGGGGGGGGGGGGGGTGTTCTGTAAAGGCTCATAAATTAGTGATCACGTTATATATGGTACATATGTGTAAGTGTCGTGAAACGTGGTTTTTTGGTGATTACTGTTGGGTAATACTCGGATTAGTGAGAAATGAGAAAAGCGGTGAAATAAGATTTGTGTGAAACGTATCGAATCAATATATCTTTATAGGAGTGACGCGGGATTGGTCGCGGATCTGAAGGCGGACTTTGCTCGAGTAGAGAGGGCACTGGCCGAGAGTGTGCAGAGGGAGAGAGAGATGAGGGTGAGTGGAGAGAGAGAGAGGGACAGACAGACAGAGAGGAGGAGGGTGAGGTAGGAACAGATGGAGACAGATATTGAGAGAGATAAAAGCAGAGGGAGAAACAGACAGACAGACCCTCTAGGACCAGGTGGATCAGCTGACGCACCTGGTGTCCACCCGGGAGGCGGCGGTGTGCTCGGCGCAGAACGAGGCCACTCGACTGCAGCAGGAGAGGGACAGACTGGAGGTCGAGATGCACGCCGTCAGGTGAGGGGGTCAAAGACAGTTACTGATTGCAAGTTTTGATTCAGTTAGCGCGGATGAGAAATGAGATTGTTGTTGCTTTTTGGCTATTTTTGGGATTCGGCCCTGAAAATGGCTTTTGTTGATTCGATGATAGTATATCTAGATGGATATTGCTAGAGTTGGTATAGTGAACGTAATGTCTTTGGCACACGAAATACGATGGATGAATATGTCGAAAAAAACCCGATATTATATTGCATGATGTGTGGTTTGACTATAACAGTCGGTGAAACATGGATTGTGTGGGATGAAATTGAGTTTTGTTTATGCATGGTGTGTGTATCCATACACTTTTTCTCAAATATGGAATATAATTATATAATAGTGAAATTGATTGTGTTGTCTTCAGGAACTGTGTGAGTGCGTCTGGCCGACCGTAACTAAATCATTCATCATAACCTAATATGAGAAAAACACCTTATACTCTTATACAAATGTACTTGTTCTGACTTGTTCTACTTGTCCAGGAACAGTGTGTCCGGCAGGGACACTGTGTGTGAGCTGCGTCGCGTGGAGGCAGAGACGGAGAGGGAGAGGGCGACAGCCAGTGCAAGGATGGCGGAGGTAGGGGGGGGAGAGAGAGAGAGAGAGAGAGAGAGAGGGGGGGGAGAGGGAGGGGGGAGAGGGAGGGGGGAGAGGTAGGCAGGGGAAGATGGTATATGATATGGTGAAGGAAGAAAGGCAATTATGTAATTATGTTATTATGTAACCTGATCACCTGTACGAGTATTAAGACGAGTGACACATGTAAGTTGTGTTTTTGAGAACATAACGAATCTGTAGAAATAAGAGAAGAGAGGGGCAGACAGCAGTGCAAAGGTTGCCCGGTTAATTGAGTGGTGTTTTTTTACATTTCGTATCGAGGGAGCATTGATTTTACTTTCCACTGACGAGACTAATAGGGAATTTGAAACATATTTCTTTTGTTGTGAATTTGTACATGATTTATTTGTCTTATCCACGACACTGACTATGATAACGTTACATAAACGGAGATGTGATAGAAGTTCAGTGACGTGAATGAGTAACCAAAGCAACTCGTCCATTATCCCCTTGCAGATCACCTCCGACATGCAACTTGACTCATAGTTTGCATACAACTTGAAACTTGACTCATGTCTATTTGCCCCCTGCAGATCACCTCCGACCTGCACTCTATGGAGCAGCAGTTGTCAGCTGCGAGGGCCGAGGCAGCCAGTGCACAGCAAAGAATGGAGGTGGCGGAGGCTGAGGTGCGTGTATGTGGTCATTTTAAGAATGAGATGATATCAAAGATCTAGTTTTGGCTCTTTTAGGATGTATGTGTTTTACGTTTGTGAAATTGTAATCGGAATGTATAGAGTAGCTGATGTTTTGTTTGCATCGATTAAGGCGAGGTCAGACTCGATTATGTATCAAAAACCGCTTTATGATACAAAAAGCCACTTTCTGAGGATGGGGCGCGTTCTGAGATTTTTCTGGGGATCTTTCTGAGGGTGCGCGGCCATTCTGAGATCTTTCTGAGGGTCTTTTGCCAGCAAAAGTTGAGTCTGGCCTCTACTTTAAAGGTGTGCGAGTGGCGCTCTCGCTTCGAGGAGGCGGCGAGGGAGTGCGAGGTTCTGCAGAGGAGGGTGCAGGAGGTGACACGGCTGGAGAACGTGCTCGAGCAGGTAGGGATCTCTCTCTCTACTCTCTCTCTCTCTTCCCCTCTCTCTCTCCCTCTCTCTCTCTTTCCTCTATCCCCCCTCTCTCTCTCTTTGTGATAGGTCAGGCAGGCTTCAGTAGGAGCTGGACCATTTAATTCATCTAGGTGCGCTCCCAGCGCGACGCCCTGGACACTGTAGCCGTGTCTGCGGAAGAGGGGGCGGAGCGTGAGAGGGCGGGGCTTGAGCAGCTCGCGAACAGGGAGCGGCGTCTGGGAGAGGCGGAGGCGGGACGAATGCGCGCCATGCAGAGGATACTCGACCTGGAGTCGGCAATTCGCTTGGGAGCAGGAGCAGACGCGACGGAGCAGGGAGGAGGAGCAGTGGTGGAGCAGGGGGAGGAGGAGATGAGGGAGGTGCGGCTGGATGTGGAGCAGGCGGAGCAGGGAGTGGAGATGGAGCAGCTGAGGAGCAGGCTGGCAGAAGCACTCGAGAGGATCGAACAGGTAGTGAGAGAAGAAGGGTGTTTGATTCACACCATGTGGTTGCAGCTCGAGTCTTGCCAGGTTCCGGAAGAGGAGGAGGATACGGTAGACGAGACGAACATGTGGGCGGATTTCGACGCAAATGTGAGTAGAGGGGGGGGGGGGTGGAATGTGAATAAGAGGAGGATACGGTATTCCCAGTAGGATGTGTGATTGTGAGTGTATGGTTGTTTGTTGAGCCGTCGGTCCGTCTGCTGACTGCGTCGGATCCGCTGCCAGACACGCTGCACAGGGTGCGACGCTGGCTGCGGAGGAGTATGCGACCGAGGAACAGGGCGATGATGCCATATGTCAGGTAGGCAGCCCCCTCTCTCTGTCTGGCTCTCTTTCTCTCTCTCTTCCTCCTCTCTCTATGTCTCTCTCTCTCTCTCTCTCTCTCTCTCTCTCTCTCTCATCTCCACCTTTCAGGTATGTCGCTGCTGCCTACATTGTCTTCCTCCAGCTTGCCGTTATCCACTGCTACCTCTTCTAGACCACTGTAGATTTCCAGTAGCATATTGATCTATATTGATTTGTCTTCCTTGTTTTCAAGTGCTTTAATCCCGATGATACATTTCCACAATTCCAGATTTTGCACGTAATAATTATAGTATGCAGAGCTTTTATTTATTATGTATTTGTATCTTTGTATGTACTGTGATAAGTAGTTAGTGAGTATGATGTGATGCAACTGTGGTTATGGGTGGTGTTGTAGTTATGAGCAAATGCTTATCTAATAAATGTGTTTTACGAATCATCTTTGTTTTTCGTGCTTGCCACGTAGTTAGTGTCTTGCAAGGTTCTGCCTATCAATTTCGCAAGTTATCTTTTAATCAGCCGTCAAAAAATAGTCTTCTCAAATTGAAGGTAGTTATCACCGTTCTTTCCGTGTATTTCTTTATGTTGCTTAATCTTTCCAGGCAACCAAGAAGTTGCCATAAAACAGGTTCGAAAAGCATCAGAATACGTTTCTCCGATATGAAAATGTGTGATGACCTTTGTAGTCTCTTATCGCGGTGTTATTGACGCCTAAGACAAAAGAAGGAAGTAACCAAGGGCGTAAATAGTGATTGAAGCGAGTGCAAAATGATTGTGGTGAAGGTCTACTGCTACTGCAATGGAGAGTAAAGGTGAGCGTGTTGTATTATAGTAGTTGTTCAAGTAGTTGTCAGACTGTTATAATAACAAGTTATCAGACAGAAGATAACAAGTATTACCACTATCACGTACGCATCCACGGGACTATCGAAACTCGTGTTATTGGAACTAAGTTTTGTATTACTGTATTTTACCGTAACCTCACCGTGATGTACGTAATTACCTATGTGCTACTTGATTCCAAACAAACATTCTGATTCTGAAGTAGTTGTACGGTTCAGGTTTTCTGGATTCGTTGCTGGAGACCCTTGTTGGTTGTTCATCGGATGATGTTGCATTGAATGACTATGAGAAAGAGGAGCTGTGTCTGTCTATGGCGCATTTGTGAGTCATTTTGAGACAGTTTTGACTTTCATCGAATTCCTCATAAACCAATTGTAGGGAAATGCGTATCGATCACTCAACCCCAGATGAGTTTGTCGCAATGACGCGAGCCAACTGTCCAGATGTAGCTGAAAAGGTAAGAAAAGTGGTTCATTGACATTATTACAGCACTTTTGCAGTTGCATACCGTCAATCAAAGAGTGCGTCAGAGGTTTGTGAACTCGGAGGAGAAACTGAGGTTTGTGAAATCGTGAAAAAAAGTAGCTAGTGTAGCAGTGAAACGCGATTTTTTTTATTCGCATCGATTTTTGTTCCAGGAAAATGTCGGTGTTCTGTCTGCAGCTCGTTTTCCGCTCTTGGTTGCAGAGATTGAATGATTCGGGAGCGAGAAGGGAGCTGATTAGAGAGTGTGTGCGGTGAGTTTTGTTCGCTTTAGCCGTTCTATCAGCGATATCTTCCGACCGCGCGATTCGCGCACTTCTGATTTTAGAGAAACCAGGGTCATTCTTCACAAAAAATTATACAGACTGCATGATTGTATTATTTGGGAGACTATTAGGTCCGATTTCGGAATTTCGTTTTCGTTATATTGATACCTTGATACCATTGATAACTCTTATTTTCACACCCCATATGCTATATATGCTGAATCTATTATAAAACTTTCTTTTCTTTTCAAAATCAACTCTTTTCAAAATGGTGCAGGAAGCTCCACGTTTTCGATAGAGGGTGTCCCCCAACTGTGTTTCTAGATAACTGTTTTTCAACCTTCGAAAGCGATTGTGCAGGAAATTCTCGTTTTTCGCTGTCTTCTGCTGATAACTCGCGTGGGGATACCCTAAGAAGTCATATCTGATTGTTATCACTATCTCTGTTCGTGTGTTCACTTGATAACTGATTTTGATTTTAGGAGCAACCTGCCGGGATGGTGATTTCACTAACAAAGTTGTCAATTGTCAATAAACTCTTTATTCGAGACATGGATTAATTGTAACTGTAAGAAAAGACAATCGCTGTGTAAAATTGTAAGATGTAAGCTCCTCCCCTCCCTCTAGTCCATCTCCAACTCATCGTATTGCTGGATGAGGTCGTTGTTGATCTGCTCCTGCTCCCTCGGTTCCTCCTCTTCCTCCTCCTCTTCCTCCTCCTCCTCCTCCTCCTCCTCCTCCTCCTCCTCCTCCTCCTCCTCCTCCTCTCTCTGCTCCTGCTCCTGCTCCATCCGCAGTTCGAGGGCGGCGGTGCGGCTTGCGCAGCAGTGACACCGCTGCGCGCCGTGCTTGTCCTGACACGCATCGCACCTGGGTACGGTAGAATACAGTACCCCTACAGTAACTTACATGCACTGGTTCATGCCGCTGGTGTTGTGGGTGGGAGCAGAGACCGTTGGCAGAGCAGTGCGAGAAGTGTTCAGAGACACGGAGAAGGCGGACAGACGAGAGGGAGACATGGGAGGGAGAGAGGGTGAAAGAGAGAGGGAGAGAGAGAGAGGGAGAGAGAGGGGGAGAGGAGGTGAGAGAGATAGAGAGGGAAAAGAAGAAGGGGTGGGGAGAGGGAGCCCCTCCCTCACCGCGTATTCTCCCCATGCTTCATCGTGCGACGGCAGAGCGGTGAACTCTGAAGGGAGATACTGTAATTAAAGTATCTTACTAAGGTAGATGCAAGGCGTGTGGATCACGCGAATCAGTTCCATGATCCCGTTCACCTACGGGTATGGTAGATACCGTAATCGTCGTACTCTACCGTACCTGCTTCTCCATCACAGCCATCATCTCGTCGTGAATGTCCTCCTGCCAATAGTCGCGCGCGACAATCTTGACAATGTCGTCCTTGGCAAATGCTCATCAGTCGAAAAGACGAGTTTCGGGCAGGTGAGAAAGCCATTGCGAGAGGACTGGATGCGGAAGAGAAGGGCAGACACGAAGGAAGCCGGCAGGGTCGCGGGGCTGGAGAGAGCATCTCTCTCTCTCTCTCTCTCTCTCTCTCTCTCTCTCTCTCTCTCTTTCTCTCTCTCTCTCTCTCTTTCTTTCTCTTTCTCTCCCTCTCTACCCCTCTCCTACCATCTCGATGAACATCATAGTTCCGTAGAACATGCTCAGCACTCGCGCCATACTCCAGTATAGAACAAAGTGATCGGCAGCCGAGTCCCAATCGCCCCGTGTGCGAGTCTCCTTCGCATTCTCGGAACACGAACACCTAGGGTACGGTGGGGGCTACTGTAGCTACAGTACTCACAGTCCCTCGGAAAA
Source organism: Rhabditoides inermis (assembly GCA_963966185.1). Lineage (NCBI taxonomy): Eukaryota > Metazoa > Nematoda > Chromadorea > Rhabditida > Rhabditidae > Rhabditoides > Rhabditoides inermis. Next base: position 670,877 of record CAWZYM010000312.1, read on the forward strand.
CACCCAGCGACCGCAGTGACCGCGTCGCGTCTCGTCCATCTCCGCCTCGTTGGAGACCGACCATTTGTACATCACCTAGGTATACGGTAGTTGCGTATACGGTAGCTACCGTACCTCGTCCTTTCCGTTGGGCGTCGACCAGATCACCTCGCCCGTGTGTCCGTTGATCTTCACACTCGTCGGGAAGATACTCTTGAAGATGCGCGGCACGGTGATCGCTTGAACGCTGTAACCCGCTTAGCCACGCCCTCTCAAGCTCCGCCCCCCACCCGTGTTTCGGCACCATTATGTACTGCAGAAGATCGGAAGCGGGCAGATGGGAGAGAACTTCGCAGCGCATCTCGAACGGGATCGTCTCCCAGGTGGGCGGAGCGACAGGGGCGGAGTCTGGGAAGGGGTGAGATGAGTGAATGGGAGGACCGACCTCCAGGGGACTCCATGCCAGCCAGCTAGTGCGAGGAGAGAAAGCGGGAATGACCGGGAGACAAAGCGAGAGTTTGGCAAAAGATTCATCTCAACCCAAACAGATGTACATAGTATATTTATGCTAATTCTTTTTCAAAAGATATAGATATAAATTAGTTATGAGTATGTAATATGCATAGTGCATCTCGTGCAGCGTGGTGTCACTACGGTATCGGCTGCACAAAGTGGGCGGGGCCTGATCAATCAATGCATGCGCGCATAATTTCCGGAAGCTTTTCTTTGTTTTGCCTTGTTTCTTTTTTGTTTTGATCCTACTTTTGTGTTTTCAAACGTTTATAATGTTACCTGGATCTTAAATTGTATGTTTATGGTTTCGAGGCTTACCATCAGATCTTCAAATCGAGATTCTTGACATCGATTTATTCGATATTTAGGATTTTTTCGTCTCGAAAGAGTTAATGTGTTCTAAAACACATTCCAGTAATGTCAACCGGTGGCGACAACGTGCTCAGCCTCAGGCGGTCCGTCGACAGACAATCGAACAACAAGGTTGGTCCGGGGCGAGGCGAGCATTTTGCAATATCCCGCAATCTCTCTTATTGTACTTGTAGACGATGTAGCTGTCTTCATATATTCTAATGTTTTCTTACAGCTCTCCGATCGCGGCCTCGGCTTCCACATGTCTTCGCTGCTCGATTCGCCGGAGGACAGCACCACGCACGACGAGAACAAACAGGTCGACGAGATGATGATTTGTTCTGACGTCATTATATTGTATTTATAGAGTTTATTTGCATTGATGAATCGATTCAGTCTCCGGCTCATTCGACGCGCTTCTTCAAGTGGAAGCGTGTCGTGGAGGAGAAGGCCGCTGTGGTCAGCGCCAGCCACGCGCCCATCGAGACAGACGGGTACGTGGCGTGTTTCAAAGTTCCATGTACAGTATGGTTGAAGTAAAAATCTATGTGCCATCTATTAACACTTTTATCGGTAGTTTGATTCATACAGATTGTGAAACATACAATGTCTGAAATTTTTCCTCCAACTTTTGTGTTCAGCGCCGGCAAGCCGAAAGAGCGGAAGCTGAGCGAGACGTGAGTTATCGACGTTTGGGAATACTTTTCGATTGATTAGGCGAGGAAGGTTCAGGCTGCGATCCAGAAAGCGTTTAGAATTGATTGATGATTTTATTAGTGATGGATTGACACATTACTGTTAATCATGTTTAGTGCGGCGGCGGACATTCTCTTCTCGATGGGGTCTGTGATTGGTCCGCGGGAGCTTCGCAAGGACCGGGTGCAGACACCCCGCATAGCACAGTTCGATGCCAGCCGAAAGAGGGAGCAGAGCAGCCAGGAGAAGATTGCCAGGTGGGTGGCTCGATGGATATTGAACATCTCGAGGACTCACGCATTAGATTGATTGATCAAGTTTCCTATATATCAGTTGATTATAAATGTTTGATGAGGTTAGAACAGTTCTCGAATTGATATGTCATTCATGATTCTGATTTGGAGTGTGCTAGAAACGTATGAAAGACGTTTTCAGCGCGGTGCTGTCGATTCCGTTCTTCGATGTGAGCCGGCCGACGATCGCGGATCGAGTGAAGCGCGAGCGGAAACAGACGCCGCGATTCGCAGACTTCAACAAGACCCGCGTCGGGTCGACGGTGAAGAAGGTGGAGGCGGAGAAGCAGCAGGAGGTTCGTTTCCGATGGATGTGTTATTCAGATTAATTTATTTGATTGATTGTATTCTTTTCAGACCACTTCCTTGCAGAAGACAGTGAAGAAGAAGACCCTAGAGAAGACTATTGAGAAGAAGAAGGTGGTGAAGACACACGCAGGTAGCAAGAAGAAGAAAGCGTCCAAAGTGGAGAAGAAGCATGAGTCGACAAATGGAACGCAGGAGAACGGAGACAAGAAAGCTGCGAAGAGCAAGTCGGTTAGTGCCGCCTTTCACCAATGTCTTGGTATTGGTATGATCACTTGATTCTACCTGACGTTGTTTCAAGAAGAAGCCGGCTGCGAAGCGCCCCGCGAAGAGTTCCCAGCCCAAGGCGAGGAAGGTTGTCGTCAAAAAGGTCAAGGACAACACTGTCGGCAAGGTGGGTGGAGGAGTGGAAGACGTGTGATGACGTCATGCGTCATCTGTTGCAGCTGCGTCAGAAGTGGCGCGGCTGCGCGAAGAAGACGCCGCTCTCGCAACGCGCCAAGTCCCAGAGAAGCACCGACAACGCCATGTACAAGCCCATCAAGTGCAAGGTGATTATTGATTGATTGATTGTCTAGTGCAAGATAGAAACAAGCGATTAATCGATTGATTGATTGACGCTGGATACCTGGCAGGTGTGCGAGACTGTGATGATCTCGCACTCGTCCCGCCTGCACGTGTTCGTGCACTGGCCACTCGACGCCCCGCCCCCATTCACCTGCCCCCACCAGTGCGGATACGGAAGCCGATGTGGGTATCATGTCATCCTCATCCAGACAGATTCTCCTAGGTGTCTTCTATTAGCCGATGTATGTACCTGTCCGATGTATGCAGCCGTTGTATGTATAGCTGTATATATCATCTTATCATCCATGTATCATGTCTCATCCCTCATCCGTCTAGATGTTTCCTAGATGTGTTTCGTATTTCTAGATGGTCCTTTCTCGTATCAATTTTTTTCCAGACAAGTCGTCGGTGCTCCGCCACATGGCGCTGGAGGGACACAACGGCGTCCCCGTCAAGAACCACGATCCGGAGGTAGGCGACATGATATTGATTGATTGATTGGTTTATCGATTGATTTCCAGGTGATGTCGCGCGTGATGTCCGAGTGTTTCGAGCCGTCGGACGTGGCGCGAGAGACGCCCAAGATCGAGTGCGAGGTGAGAGAGTTCAAAAAACATTTTTGAACTGCAAAAAAGAGACATGAATCAACGTTTTACTGTTATGTAAAGATCAAGCGGGTGTTTGAAGTTTGATCAAAACAACTTCCCATGCCGGGAATCGAACCCGGGCCGCGTGGGTGAAAACCACGAATCCTAACCACTAGACCACATGGGACATGTTCGAAGAACAGTTAGGCAGCAGTGTTGTGTCGCGTCATTGTTATTGCTCGCGGCATGTGAGTCACCGGTTGAAAAAGCATGCGAGCGAAGAGAAGTGTTCATGTGGTGTAGTCATTGATTGCAGACTGTGGAATTAAAAAAAAAGATCATGTGTCTATCGATTGTTTCCTAGCAGTTGTGAACCCTTATGAATTACCGGTTCGCCGCCTGGTTGCCATCATGCAAGAGAAGAAGTGATCATGTGGTCCTTGTCTATCTGCCAAGAGATTGTAGGGACACAGTAACACACCATGAAATGTACAGTGTGGCAAATATTGAGCTGATCCTAGACTATCTCTATCTAACATCTAGCTACTTATGGGGGGCTCCTGTTGTGAATGTTGTATGCCTTGCCTTGTTCAGCTGTGCCACCAGCTGGTGCGCCGTCATGGTCGCCTGCTCCGCGAACACATCTGCATCGAACACAAGGTGGGTGAGGGGGAAGTAGCGGTCAGTCTCTTCAAAGGACTTCGAATTACCCTCAAACTACTCTCGATTTGCCTTCGAATGACTTCAAACGACTTCGGATTACTTTGAGGGGAGGGAAAGGGGGAAGATGGATACAGAATTAGGCATAAAATACATTTCCGTAGCATAGCGCACATGAATTTTTGCTGGGCGTTTTTGTATGACTATCCAAACAGGAAACCTGAGATGAGGTTGAGGTGTTGACTTGAAGGGCGAGGACGCTCCCCGTCGGCTGCGGTGCGTGGTGTGCGGACACGTGGAGGATCGTGAGTGGAGAGGGGGGGAGAGAGAGAGAGGAAGAGAGAGAGAGAGAGGGAGATAGAGAGAGATGAAGGAATGTGAAGATTGCAGTGGCGTACGCGATGCGCGACCACATGCGCAGCCACGGCGCGATGGCGCGCGCCCCAGAGAGCGAGGAGACCGAGGAGGTAGGGAAGGAGGGAGAGAGAGAGAGAGGAGAGATGGAGATGTCCCCCTATCGCAGCTGATCCAACTGGAGGCGGTGCTCTACCAGCGCTGTTTCCCCGCCGAGCCAGTGCAGGACTATGTGCGCCGTTTCCTCGAGAAGAAGAAGACTGTCAAGGTGGGGAGTCCCTCTCTCTCTTTCTCTCTCCATCTCTCTCTCTCCTCTCTCATCCCCCCCTCTCTCTCTCTCCTCTCTCTCTCTCTCTCTCTCTCCCCGGATCACCTTCTCTTCAGGGCCAGGCAGTGATCGCTCGGGACGCGGCTCGCAAGACCAAGTGGGTCGAGGCTGACCGGGGAAGGCGGCAGAAGGTGGAGGAGAGGATGGAGAGGGAGTCGCAGGAGAGGACGGAAACGCTCAAGCAGGAGGAGGAGGAGGAGGAGACAGTGGAGCAGGCAGAGCAGAAGATGGAGGAACCCGATGCGAAAGAGGAGGAGCAGATGATAAAGGTGGAGGTGGAGGAGGAGATGCAGATCCAGCCGGTGCAGCTCATGCAGCATAGCCAGGGACAGAAGAAGAAGGAGGAGGAGGAGGAATATGATGATGAGCTGATGGAGGAGGAGGATGAGGAGCAGAAGGACGAGTCGATGATCAAAGTGGAGGAGGAGGAAGAGGCAGACGACGACGACGAAGATGAGGAGCCCATGGATGATGACGAAGAGGAGGTAAGGCCTTCCGGGTATGACGTCATCATGACTCGTTTCCAGGCAATCTCCGAGCCTCACTTCAACGCCGCCGAGTTGGCTGCGATGGGTCTGGGCGAGCAGAACTACGTGTACATGGGAAGGCAGAGGGTGGAGGAGCAAGACGAGGATGAGATGATCGAGGTGGTGTAGGGTATGGTAGCCGTCCTCCGGGTTACTGTACTGTCTAGCCCTGTCATTTCATCGCCCCGGGTTTCTGTCTACCTCTTGCAGTTACCGTAGATGGTGTGAGGGATACAGTAGCCGTCCTTCGGGAAACTGTACTGTCTGTGTGCCTTTTCCTCATTCATTCCTGTTACCGTAATTTCTCACAGTAACCCAGTATGTTTATACCTACTACTTGTACATTTTACTGTCGCCACCGAGTGACTTACTCACTGACTTGATATGAACCTAATATGCCAGTGGACAATTTGTCGCTGATGATATCACCAGAGAACCGTGTCTGTATAGTTTAACCGCATAATAACCCCAAAATCACCCGATCTTGTTGTAGTTTTAGACTCACGTTTTGTTGCGTTTCCATTGTTCCGCGTTTACGTTGTCATGTTGAAGTTGTCTTATGGAAATGAAGTTCTTGTTACAACATTAGCGTTTATTGTTAGTTTAGTTACAGTTCACCAGTCAATAATGGCATCGAGACTGCGGGTGGGACAGAAATCAACAATCATCTGCTTGGGAATGGGGGTGAAGGGGAAGGTGTCATCGAGGAGGGCCTCGATGGAGGAGGCGACAGAGTGAGGGAGGTCAGAGGGAGAGGGAGGGGGAGGGACAACAACAGTGTCCTCGAGAACGGCTTGGCAACAGATAGCGACAGAGTGCGGGATCTCATCGGCTAGGAGAGACTCGTTGGCAGTGGGAGAGGGGAGGGAGGAGGGAGAGATGTAGCGGTCGGTCCAGTGAGTGGGAGAGAGGGGAGTGAGAGTGGAAGTGATAGCATCATGAGCGGCGGGAGGAGAAGGCACGAGGTGATCCGAGAGCACGGGCCGCCTGCTTCCACTGTCCCCGAGCAGTCCAATCAGCTCGGCATAGGTGGGGCGGCGAGATCCGAGGTGGCCCTGAATTGACACATTGATAACCAATCGATACCAATCGATATCAATCGATACTCACCCGCAGCTGGGGATGGACATATTCGGCGAGAGAGGTGCAGGCGGCGATCCAGAGACTGATCTTGTCAGAAGTGTGAACTGCAGTTTCCTGGAAAAAACATGATATGCACCAGAATAAAACGAAAAATAGAGTAACGTACCTCCCGGATACGGTAGTCGAAAATCTCGTTAGCGATGATCATCTCGTTGGCGGAAGCGTACATGGTAGATCGGAGGGGTGTGGGTAGATCGGAGGGGTGTGGGTAGATCGGAGCAGTCGATGACTGATGGAGTAACTGGTCTGGTAGAGGTATTTATATAGTACGCATCCTGGGTCCTGGGGTCATGTGTGAATTGGACTTTCATTATGCCCCGCGGCGCTGGGAAAGCAGGTATGTATACAGGTGAACAGCATGGCTAAGTACGCTAAGTTGCCGGGAGGCATACGTTAATTACATATAGTGAATGGGAATGAGAACGTGATTCCACCAAACTCTTTATTGTAAGCATCAAACGGGAGAGATTCAAGCAGGCGAGTAGATGGAGTGACTTTTTTTTGTCAAAATCATGGCATTCTAAGAGAGTACAGTGTCTAGTAATCTTGTTTGGGTGTACGGTAACCGTAACTGGGATATGGTTACGGTAATCAGAGGTGGTGGATGATGGAAGAGTTGTAAGAGGAGGGCTCTCCGTCACAGAAGATGCAAGAATCCATGCGACGATCGCGGACCTCGATCTGGCGATGGTACGAAGAAGTCTAGAGAGAGAGAGAGGGTTAGGGAGAGAGAGGAGAGAGAGAAAGAGAGAGAGGGTTAGAGAGAGAGAGGAGAGAGAGAAAGAGAGAGAGAGAGAGAGAGGAGAGAGACAGACAGAGAGAGAGAGAGAGACTCACAATAGTTCCGAGCTTGGCAGAGAAGGAAGACAGAATGGCGATGAGAGTCTCAATCTCCTGCGGATGAGACAGTCCGCCTGGCTGCGCCCTGCAAATAGGTATACGGTAGGTACAGTACTCTTCGGATACAATGTACAGTACCTGTAGACGGCTGGCTCGGTCCGCAGTTTGATCAGCGAATCCATAGCCTTGCGGATCTTCGCGTCAGCCTATGGGTTCGTGTGTTCTCCTCTCTCCCTCTCTCTCCTCTCTCTCTCCCTCCCTCTCCCTCTCTACCTGCTTGTATGTGATATCGACCTCGTTGACTCCGTAGATCTGTCCATATGACTTCTCCTTAGTGGGCGGAGCCTGCGACACAGAAGAAGCAGACATGGTGGAAGACGGCGGGCGGGTCTGAGAGGGAAGTAGAGAGGGGGAGGGGTAGAGAGAGAGAGAGAGAGAGAGACCAGGAGAGGGAGAGGGAAGTAAAGAGAGAGAGAGAGAGCGAGAGAGGGAGAGTGAGAGATAGAGAGAGAGGGAGAGGGAGAGAGAGAGAGACCAGGAGAGGGAGAGGGAAGTAAAGAGAGAGAGAGAGCGAGAGAGGGAGAGTGAGAAAGGGAAGGGAGAGGGGGGGAGAGAAGAGAGAGAGAGGGAGAGAGAAAGAGAGAGGGAGAGAGAGGAGAGAGAAGGGAGAGGACCTGCTGCCATGCCATGTTTGTGATGGCATTGAGCTGACTCTCGATGTGGTCCAGACGACCGATCTGGAAGGGATACATGAGATGAGATGGGCGAAATCTCTCTCTCTCTCTCCTTCTCTCTCTCTCTCTCTCTCTCTTTCTCTCTTTCTCTCTCTCATTCTCTCTCACCTGTCTCTCCATTTTGAGCAGCTTTGCATTGTCCTCCGTCGTATTCTTCGGTGCAACACTCGTCTTCGTCGACTTCCTACAACGGGATACTGTATACTACAGTACTCTTCTCATCTACCGTATACCTCTTCTCCACTCGTTTCTCCTTCGCCATTTTTCCAGAGAAGCGGCGAGTCATCTGATCTCTTTGCTCATCAATCGTATCTCCGAGCTGCAAAAAGTACTATAGTCAGAATACTGTAGGTACATTAATCCTAACTACAGTATACTGTACTCACATCCTTGAGAATCGCAGCCGTGCTCGAATCGACAAAGTCGAGGAATTTCTCGATTTCGACAATCTTCTCGGTCTTGGCGCGACGATCGGCCAGCTTCTCCTGGAATACGGTAGATACAGTATACCCAGGGGCCCAGGGCTACTGTAGATACAGTATACCTCGAGAGCCTTGATGATGGCGTGTTTCTTCTCGATAGAAGTCAAGGCGCGGACGAGACGAGGACGATTCTGCGACGACGCGACAGAAGACGTGGCGGAAGACGTGGACGTCATCGAGAGAGCAGACGACGAGGGAGCAGATGACGTGGCGGAGGATCCAGACGACGTGTAGGAAGAGGACAGAGAAGACGCATCGGGGATGGAAGAACGACGGGAAGAGGAACTCTGGAAAGAGGGCGGTGGGGGAGAGAGAGAGAGAGAAATGAAGAGGGGGAGAGAAGGAGAGATGATAGAGATGAGAGAGAGACAGAAAGGGGGGGGGGGGAGAGAGAGAGGGAGGCCACCTCGTTGACCGAGCGTGTGCAGTTGTTGTCGTTGAGGGGCCACACCCTGCCTCCCTTCATCCTTGCCTGACTGATGGAATGGAGAGAACTGGGACGGGGCAAGCACGCATCGACTCGAACCAGACGTCTGGCGTCTAGCGAACATCATGCTAATTAATGGAACTATCCAGTCCATGTAAATCTTTTTCCTTTGTTCAATTGCATCTATATCGTCTCGCATCATGCTAATTTTTCGAACAATAGACTGTATGCCAAACATGCCCCCCCCAACATTTACGATTTACGTTTTATTGAAGTGTTTCCCCGAAATCCAAAAAAGTTGCATTTTTATAACTGTAATCTCATCTTCAAAATAAACAATAATGTATAGTTTCTTTTCACAGAGATACACTCAAAAGACAACTACGAACAGCGAGAATGGGGACAATAACAGCAGCAACAACGGGTTTTATTACCTCATAGGTCAACTTCTCATGCACTCACTCCGGACAGGATACCGATGCTGTTTCTGAAGAGGGTTGCTGTAGCTGTTGCTGAACCACTCGCAATGATCTACAACAGCTGCAATGAAGGACGACGACGAAGACGGTATGGATTATAAGACCAGATATTATGACACGCTGACGCTGGCCGAGCTGAACGCTGTGAAGAAGCTAGTGAGCGAGCAGGAGGACACTATGAAGATCATGGCGGATGAGGCTGCTGCCGCGCGATTCGGAGTGGGAGCAGTTCGTGGCGAGTGGAGGACGGGACGAGGAGAGGAAGAAGGAGGGCAGGGACAAGCGTCTCGTGATTGTGTCGCGGAAGGAAGACAACGAGGAGACATCGGAGAAGCTGCTGGAGATGACGCACGGCGCGATGGAGAGGAGCGGGCTGCCGACTGGACTCATCGTGAAGGCGGTGCGCTCCCCGGAGACAAGGACGAACATGCTGGACGCGCGTCCCATCAAGATTCACCTGAGGGACGACATCACGGACGAGCAGAAGCAGATGGTGCGGTTCGCGCTGGGGCGTGCTGCAATTGGAGTATTCTGCCGCGACGACATGGGCTGGATGGAGCGACGCCGGTCCTTCCAACTCAGGCAGTTTGTCAACCAGATTAATGATCAGACCCTGTTCCAGAAGTACGCGGTGCGAGGGTTGGCGGTCGTGGCGACGACTGCTCGTTGGCGCTCCTTTCCGGGCGGACGGACTGGTCGCGGACGGACCGACACTTCTGGCCCTGGAGGAGGGAACACGACCGGTGGGGAAGGTGCTAAACCTGTAGCGACGGTCGCAAACCTTCAATGAGCGAGCAAAGACCTCTATTTCTTAGGATATTCTACAGTAATCTCAGATCTCTATCTAATTCAAAATTTATATATATATTTCTGATTTAATTCTCGAAACACCAACTATATGCACCTTTACGGAGATACGGAATATAACTGTTTGATTCGAGTCTTGCAATCTAGTATAGACCTACGCGTTCCAAGAAAAACAATTTAATCGGAGAAAACATTTCCACCCTGGCTACTATCTATCAGACACCGGTTGCGCAAATTGTACGATCGGCACCGTAAATCAAAGTGTAACGTAGATCTGATAAATTATCAATCGGCATTCAATGATTATAGAATTTCCTTGAAAAATTACCAGAGAGAGAGGCAGAAACACATATTAGCCACTTCATGTACATCACAATATTGGTCTTACATAAAAAGTAAAACCACAGCACGTCCTGACATACCATTTATACGTGATAAGGATAGATTGATATCAGATGATTCCGAACGTGCTTCTTTGTTTAATAAGTACTTTGTAACGGTATTTACTACTGACGATAAGAAACCATTTGAAGTTAGCTCGAAAACAACCAATTCGCTGCTAGACATAGATGTATCTCCGCACGTAGTGTATGAATATCTGCGTAGATTTAAGAGAAAGTTATCCTCAGGTCCAGATAACATACCCTTCATTTTACTACAGAGTCTAGCTTTAGTTCTAGCAGAACCGCTCAGTTACATCTTCAGAGAATCTCTAGACACTGGTATTCTGCCCTCTCTTTGGAAACAGTCTATAGTAGTTCCAGTAATAAAGAAAGGTGATCCAAGTTTGACTAGTAACTGAAGACCAATAAGCCTTACATGCACAACATGCCGAATGAAAGAATCATAGTTTTTTCATATGCGAAATCACATGTGGAATTGTAATCTTGTTAACGATAGACAGTTCGGGTTCCTTAATAATCGGTCCACTACATCACAGTTAATGGAGTATGTCAAATACTTGGTGAAAAAGATTGACTCGAAATTCTCTGTCGACTCTGTATACTTAGATGTATCTAAAGCGTTTGATGTTGTGAATCATAGAAGACTTCTTAAAATCATAGAATCTTACGGTATTCGGAGTAAAATACATAGATGGTTGACAAATTATCTATCTGGCAGATCACAGTGTGTTCGTATAAACTCATCATGTTCCCCATGGTTAGATGTCTCATCTGGTGTTCCCCAAGGGTCCGTGCTAGGCCCGTTGCTCTTCCTCATCTATATAAATGATATAGGTGAGGCGATCCAACACTGTGAGTATCTGGTATATGCGGATGATTGTAAGATGTACATTTCGGATGATGTACATACCAGATTATGATAAGCGACTAGCAAGTGATGTGATAAAAGTGTCTGATTGGTTGAGAAATCGCCAAATGAATTTGAGTCTTTCGAAATGCAATGTAATGCATTTTGGAAAATCGAATGCTCAGGTACATTATTCTGTTTGTGGACAACAGTTAGAATCAGTACGTTCTATAAAAGATTTGGGTTTCCACTTATTCCACTTTTCTTATGATCTTACCCCAGAAGCTCATATTAGAAAACAAGTTAGAAAAGCTTCATCATTATCAACGTTAGTTAGAAAGGTATTTATCTATGACTTCAAATTACTATCGAATTTTTTCCTACATAAAGTGAGACCAATATTAGAATTTGGATCAGAACTATATTGCCTTCTTCTCATATTAATCTCTTAGAAAAGGTACGCAAGTTTACCAAGTACCTTCTCCCTAAAACAGACTATAAACATAGGTTGGAAAATCTAGGGTTAGAAACATTGAATATGAGACGCTTGATGATTGATCTTTCTTTGGCACATGCATATATTTATGGACATATCTTTGTAAATTCCGTTGTGGTCTAGTGGTTAGGATTCTGATTCTTTGTACACCCAATACCACTGACACTGTCTAGCACAACTCATACACGACAACTTCGGGGCCATTTACTCAAACTATACAACTCATCTAAAACCACTCTCTCGCAGTCCTTTTTCCCTTTTCGTATTCATAATACTTGGAATCTCCTCCCCAGTAGTATTGTTCTTATCAATAATAAAAGTGCATATAGATCAGCTATGCAGAAGTATGTTCTTCTGAACAAATCCAAACTTCATATAACAGAACTAACACATCTATAGATTGTATGTAGAGTTCTTTGCTCGCTAGTTGACGGGGAAAGACGGTTGGACAGGGGTAGTGTCTATCTCACCGGCCGGGTTTTCTCACCCAGCTATAGAAGTGACAGGATAGTCTCTCACCGCATATGCTGTTATAAACACAGTGTCTGGTGAGGGATTATCCCTTCGGTTCGACTGCGTTCAGAGCGTACAAACGGACGGGACGTCATCGTAAAGAAGTCAAAACGTCGTCTAGTCTCAAACTGTGCGCTTTTTACATTGTCAATCCATTGTTCATGTCACTTGACTCAATTATGAATAAAGTATAAAAAAAACAAAAAAAAACACTAGCATCTGCACAGGCGCCGTACCTTCTCTCTGGAAGACGTCATATGTGACTGCCATTCCGAAGGAGAAGGGAGCAACAGACCCGCTCAAGTATCGCCCCATCTCCAGTACCTCGTTCGCATGTCGGATATTCGAGAAGATTCTGAAGGACCACCTGGAACGTCATATATCTGCCCGCGTCATTCTTCCGCCGGAGCAGTTTGGTTTTGTATCGCGGAAGTCGACCGAACTGCAGATGATAGAATGCCTCGATCATTGGACGGACGCAGTCGACAAGCACCTGTGACGTTATCTACTTCGATTTTGCCAAGGCGTTTGACAGAGTCTGCCACGCCAAGCTGCTTTTCAAGCTCTCTGCCTTGGGATTCAGTGAGGCAACAGTGCAGTGGATCCGCAACTACATTACCGGCCAAACACATTACCGGCCGCACCTTCCAAGTACGCGTCAACGTCCAGTTCTCGCCTCCCTGTGACATCACCCATCAAACCTAGGTTCCACTCTACTTTCTAAATGTAGTATGTATGATCTCGATGCGGTTGCGACTAAGATTACGTTTCCAAGTGGTGAAAAAGTTATTGTCATTGGGGTATACAGACATCCACGAAGCACGACAAATTTCATATCACAACTAGAGTCGTTCATTGCCCGATTTACCATAGATAGCCCTATAATAATGAGCGGTGATCTAAACTTTCCTGGTATAAATTGGGAAACTCTAGCTAGTTCAGACAGCAAGTCACAAGACTTTCTAAACTATTGTAGCAGTATGAAACTTAGCAGTATGGGACCTATAGACAACTTGTTGATTTTGAAACTCGCGAAAACAATATACTTGATCTTATTTTAACCAACGATTCAACGCTTGTTTTTTAACGTGAAACCATCTATCCAAATTAGCGATCATGTATCTATTGAATGTGATTTAAATCTGAAAACGCAACAACGCGATACACAACTTTCTTCTACAGTATTTGTGGACTACCGCAAGGGAGATTATACCGCAATGTGTCATGACCTCGCAGCTGTTGACTGGGTTTCAATCTTCTCAAATTGTTCTGATATAGACGAAAGGTACAATAAATTCGTCCAACACATTCAAAATTCAATAGATTTACGTGTCCCAAAACGAACAGTCTCAAGCGCGAAGAAATTTCCCAAGTGGTTACATAATAAGAAACTTCATATTCGGAACTTGTATGATATTTCAAAAACGAACTCGGGATTCAAGACATATAGACGCTTATAAAAATGCTACGAAACAATACAAAAAAGACGTGCGTTGCTATTTTATAGAACGAGAGCGCAACATTCTCAGAACTGCTTCACCAGCGGGTTATTGGAATTACATCAAAGATAAAACGTCTGGAAAATCCGATATTCCCAACATTACGGATGGTTCTCGTTCAGTTTCTGATGATTTTGAAAGAGCGCAACTCTTCAATAAGCAATTCTCAGATGTTTCCACTCGCGATAACAATTCCGCATTCTCAGTTACAGACAGAACAAGGGCAAAGTTGCTCGATTTTGATTTGGAACCCGACAGAGTTTATGAATATCTAAAACGTTTCAAAAGAAAATTATCATGTGGACCGGACGGCATTCCAAGTATTGTACTTCAGTCTTTGGCACTAGTTTTGGCTCTTCCTCTATCTATCTTATTCAAAGAAACCCTAAGTACTGGAAATATGCCACAACTGTGGGAACAATCCATAGTAGTCCCGGTTCACAAAAAGGACAATCCATCCTTGGTAACAAATTATCGTCCGATATCTCTTACATGTACAAGCTGTAGGGTGTTTGAGAGGATACTTGTATTTGAAATGCGCACTAACTTATGGGCAAATAATCTCATATCCCCACAACAACATGGTTTTCTTAATGGACGGTCGACCATTACGCAGATGGTTGATTATGTTTCCTATCTAGTGAAAGAGCTTGGAAAAAATAGAATCGTTGACAGCATTTACCTGGATTTGGCAAAAGCTTTTGATACTGTATGTCATCGAAGATTATTGCAAATCTGCGAATCCTACGGGTTTGGTGGTGATCTTTTGCGGTGGTTAACAAATTACTTGATCGGTAGACAACAACGAGTACGGATAAATGATTCGCTGTCTGACTGGCTAGAGGTTCTGTCTGGTGTGCCTCAGGGAAGTGTGGTTGGTCCCCTTTTGTTCCTGCTATATGTAAATTTGGCTTAGGATTTTTAGTGTTCTTTCTTCTGTAATCTTTCTCTCTCTCTTTCTCTCTCTCTTTCTCTCTCTGATCTATCTGTCTGTCTCTCTCTCTCTCTCCTCTTCTGTCTCTGTCTCTGTCTCTGTCTCTCTCTTTCTCTTTTGGCTTAGGATAGGGCTCGCGCCAGAACATTCAAGAAGTTATATTCAAAAATCATGTTAGCAGGAATGTGAACTCATCCAATTCATGTTAGTTAGATTCGCACGGTTCCGTAGGCCAGATCACTAATTGATGGCATCTTAGTATCTTTTCTCCGAAAGAAGTTATGAGCGATCTCGCGCACCCATGAGGTGAGAGGCCAGCGTGTGGGTGGGTGGGTGGGTGGGTGGATGTCGTGTCCGGTAACGCTGACTCTCTGCCGAAAGCGTACTCTCTCGGCGTTTTCTGCGCGTGTTCTCCAACTAGCACTTTGAGTGTAGTTCGCCTTGCCGCCGCCAGCGTACAATTCGCGCTGGGTTTGCGTTGTTTTGGGTTCCCGTCACTCTGGCTAGCTCTCTCTCCCGGCAGGCGGGCAGGGCGCGCAGAGAAATCGCGAGAGAGCACGTTGTCGGGTGAGAGCGCAGATATGCACTTACTCCACGGCGACCGAAATTCAGAGAAGTGTCGATTAGAATTGTTTCTATACAATACCAAGAAAAATATAGTTACATATACGCGCAACATCGTGCGTCACATCATAAAATGTGTCCCATAATAGTTCTATGCGTACTAATACTAATTAACGATAGAGCTTGGGAATCAGAAAGAGAAGAAATTTCTATGAAATTCAACAAAAGCACATATATTATCTGTTAAAAAGTACTTGCGTAAAGATATTAAGTTTGTATTGACCCAATTCAACAAAAGCGCATGCATAAAACGTTTACAAATACTAACACAAACCTGCGCATAACGGACAGTGGACACTAACAGATGAACTATAACAATACAAATGAATAACGTCATACGTCTAGAGAGAGAGAAGACGGAGAGAGAGAGAGAAGAGAGGAGAGAGAGAGGGGGGAAGAGAGAGGCGCAGGTTTGTTTTAGTATTTGTAAACGTTTTATGCATGCGCTTTTGTTGAATTGGGTCAAGACAAACTTAATATCTTTACGCAAGTACTTTTTAACAGATAATAAAACTTGAATTAGCCCTACATGTCATCTCGAATTTCTTCAAACATAGGCAGATGACACTTTCAGTTTCCAAGTGCGAATGTATGCATTTCGGAAAACAGAATCCGAAGAAAACCTATTCATGCGAAGGGCAGTCTTTACGATCAGTCACTAACATCAGAGACTTAGGTATTCAATTGAACTATGATCTAGACCCCTCAAGTCATTTATCGAAACAAATACGAAAAGCTTCCGCTTTATCAACTCTTGTTCCCAAAACCTTCTCGTATTCTCAAGACCTATTTAAAAACTTCTATATGTACAAAATACGACCCATACTAGAGTATGGTAGTGAAGTGTTATGTCATATGAACATATCATGTTGTAACGATCTTGAAAAAGTGCAACGTAAATTTACAAAGGCAATTTTACCTAAGATGTGCTATGTGGATAGATTACGTGTTCTTGATCTAGAGACATTGTTTTTGAGGAGAATGAAAAACAGTTTGTCACTAGCGCATAGCTACATTCATGGTCACATTAAAGCAGATAATCCTTTCACTGTAGCAAGCACAGCTTCGAGATCATACAGAACACGTTCGAATGGTCTCAAATTACTCACAAACGCAAAAACTACTGTAGAACAATCATTTTTAACATACACAGTCGTTAACGTTCGGGATTCACTTCCAAGTGACGTGATCTCTGTTTATGAAAAACCCCCATTCCGAAAGAGACTAAATGATTTAATAAACTTCCATAGTAAAAACGGAACGGTTTTAACTCTACTTTATATAAATGATCCAACCAGGTTCTAGGTAATCTTAACTGAAATATGAAGCTGGATTATTCATTTAGTGAGATGTGGTGGCAAACGGCATAACCTGGTCCGTTTTCCTCACTATCCTCTTTCCCATATCGAGTGGCGAGACTTCGTCTTTCCGCATAGATCACGTTTAAATACTGATCTCTGGAAAGCGTAGTTGTACCGGGTCGACGGGGGTCTGTCAACGTCGACAAGAGCTGCTTACACTCTCTTTTCGTCATGTTGTATTTCTCTCTGTGTACCCTCCACATGCACTATGAATAAACATATTATTATTATTATTATTATTATTATTATTATTATTATTATTATTATTATCACTTCCGGTGTTCCACAGGGAACCGTTCTCGGCCCGATACTGTTCAACATCTACTCGGCTGATCTCATCCCGCTCATCCGGCCACTCGCTACCTGCAAGATGTACGCCGACGATGTGAAGGTCTACATCACCTGCTCTCCTGACGGTGATCGGTCACCCCTCCAGACCGCTATCAACGTCGTCAACGACTGGGCATTTACATGGCAACTTCCCCTCGCTGGTCACAAAACCAAGGTACTTCACATTGGGCGTAAAACCCCAAAGCACCAGTACCTGGTGGCCGGCGCCGCCATTGACTCTGTCGAGGAAATGGTCGACCTGGGATTCACCATCACTTTCAACCTGCACTTTGGCCGCCACTGCAATCGGATCTACGCCAACGCCTACAATCGCGCTTACTGCATCTATCGCTCGGTGGTCTCCACAGATCAGCAGTTCCTTCTGGACATCTACACAACCTATGTTCGGCCACTTCTCTAGTACGGTACCTGCGTCTTCAACCCTCACGACCAGGCATCCATCAAGCAGCTGGAGAGGATACAAAACTACGTCACCCGACTCATTCTTGGTAGGTGTAACAGCGTCAGCCATGAAGCTGACCATCGCAATGCGAGTCTGGGCCTCCACTCACTCCAACAACGGCGGCACGTCAAGGACCTCGTGATGTTCTACAAGATCCTGGCCGGATTCGTCGCCATTGACCGGGAAGGGTTGTTTGACCTACGCCCTTCCCGGGGTTTACGCGGTCATGAAATACGGGTAGTCCGACCTCGATTCCGAG
This sequence comes from Rhabditoides inermis, assembly GCA_963966185.1. Lineage (NCBI taxonomy): Eukaryota > Metazoa > Nematoda > Chromadorea > Rhabditida > Rhabditidae > Rhabditoides > Rhabditoides inermis. Next base: position 688,680 of record CAWZYM010000312.1, read on the forward strand.
TCAGCGCCCGGGAACATGTATTCAATGTCCGTGTCACTAGCTTTTCTCACCTCCTTTCTAGTAGCTGTCTAAACACAATGACCCCGTCTGCTGCGCTTTCCCCTGCCGCTTTCCAACGGTGGCTCCCCATTTGAGATCCGTTTTGTTGTATTTTTTTTCCTATCTTGTCATGTTTGTCCATATGTCTTTATCTTGCACGAGTTGTTAAAAACCCGTATAAATTATTATATCACATGCGCAGATCAACCGGAAACGTCCCGAAATTTTATGGAGGGATAGGCATACGAATCAAAACGTCGCCGCCTGTTTGGGAAAACAGATAACAGATCAGATGATAAGATGCCAGCTCGCAACACCTCAGCGATCTGCTGTTACAGCTATATTGTTTTTGCGCAATCGATCTGTTCTCTGCGCGCGCTCTCACTCTCACTCTCACTATCTTTCACTCACTCTCACTCACTAGCCACTAGTCACTGTCTTGCTATTTTGCAGTCATTTGCGCGCGCATTTTCAGACCACCTGTGGTTTTGAAGGTTGTCTCATATCTCATAGCGTCTTCAATGCGTGACGCGCTGTTTTTGCTAGTTGTATGGCTCGTTGATTGACAGTATTTGGTGTATATGCCATTGATTGATGCATTATGGGTCCAAAAGCTCGCACTAGGTCACTGCCGCCGGCTGTATTCTTGGCAGCAATCGATAGATTAATGAAGTCGCCTCTATCTGAGTACTGCTATCTCTCTCCCAAGTCATTTGTATAGTCGATTCGCACTCACTCCTGTGTTTATTCAATGATCGCAATCGCAACCGATAGACGTCGCATAGTCAAAGTACACACGACCACAACATTGTTTTTTCACACTCGTCAGATGCTAAATGTATTATTTAATTGTATAGCTTGACGTTCTCTTTTTTTTGATTATACCATACTTATAAGGTTTCCACATGGCTATGGAGTATTTTATCGCCGAGCTGCCGCCGACTTTCGATCAGCATGGACCCGCTTTCAAGGTATAACGAAATCAAACTATCAAACATACAAACGAGGTGTTTTATTACTGTTTCCATTAGTAAGAAGTAAGGAATAAATTTTCATTGAAAAAAATTTCATTATATACGATATACCTATACATTTTCCTTTGAACATGAGTTTGTGCACTGTGCTGGATGGTCTGTGTTATTCACTGAACAAGTATTTTCCAGTTCTTCCACGCGCTCAAAGTGAACGTCTACTTCTCTCCTTTCGTGGCGTTCGGTGAAGAGCTGGATAGGCTGAAGACAGTGGAGAAGAAAGTGAGAGAGAGAGAGAGAGAGAGAGAGAGAGAGAGATAGAGAGAGAGCATTCCATTTTTGTGAATTTGTATGCTCTATACGTTGTGTATAGATACAATCTGCTGGAAGTTTCAATGACCCGACTTTTCAGTACAATGCTCTGCTGGTTGAGATGGCGAAAGAGCGGAGAGAACGAAAGAGACGAAGGAGGGTGGAACCACGACAGGAGAAGGAGCAGAAGCCGATGAAGATAAAGATGGAGCTGCGCGAGGAGGAGGAGGAGGAGGGACAGGTAAACCTCTCTCTCTCTCTCTCTCTCTCTCTCTCTCTCTCTCCTCTCCCCCCTCTCTCTCTCTTTTTCTCGCTCGTAACCTCATTGTCAAGTTCTCATGATTGTCAAAGTGATTGATAGTATTCTTCAGGAGTTCGATTCCAATTGTGAGACTACCAGCGAGGCTAGTGGAGTAGGAAAGGAGAAGGAGCAGAATGTGAGTACGCTTAAAGTCTCTTCTCTCTCGTCGGCGCTCTCTTGCGTTCACGCGATGCCTGAGTTGCTCTGCGCTCTTTGCCAACTATTTACAATTTACCGTAGAACCTGCTCCCTTCGTTCTTCTTTTCAAAGCGTCATGCTTCGTTTCCATCAGGCAGTTTTCTATAGGCTTCCATATCCGTGCTGCCCGGTAATCCGACTGGGGAGAAGCAGATGAAGAAGCAGCAGCAGAATCAACCACACACCACGAGTGCGGACTGTCGTGATGGGACTGGCACTGACAGTGAGAGTCGAATAGCAAGTGTCTCGACAACCGTCGTGCTGAGCGCGCCAGCTAACGAGGAACAAGCCACTGTTCAGCTTCCCATTTCGGAGACCATTGCAGGCAATCCAGCAACGATCGTCACTTGTCAGGTACAATACATTAAAAAAAAATGTTGAGGCATCGCGTTCATGTTCGTGAGACGTACTGAATTACATTTCACATGCAATTTTATTTACTATTCAAAAATGTATCTGGTGTAGGTAAGAAACCTCATTACTTGTTTGATGTGCGAGGTCTCTTCTCACAACTCGATTATAACCAGCTTCATAACTTTTTTCGATTTACCAGTATTTTCAATTATGGCACTTTCGACTGAGTGAAACAAACCTGTTGATTGCACGCACCGAATCGAACAGCAAGCGTGAAACGTGTATGCAAACATATGCACATAATGCAATACAGTACATTGCGCACTCTGTACAGTCTTTACACTCTCGTTTACAGCACTGTCCGTTCTCCCGTGCCTCCTCCGCGCACCCCTCGCACTTCTTCCATCACTCCATCCACCACGTGGGAAGAGAGTGGGGAAGGAGGTATCGGTGCCACACGTGCGACTACACAACCAGGAGTGAGTGGAAAGAGAGAGAAAGAGAGAGAGAGGAGAGAGATAGACAGAGAGACAGAGAGACAGAGAGGAAGAGAGAGAGAGAGAGAGAGAGAGAGAGAGAGAGAGAGAGAGAGCGCACTTACAGAGTACCTCTCGGCACTCGGCCACAGCAACGGTGGCGGCCATCCCTTGGTGGATAGGGCGCGGGAGGATAGGCAGGTGGGATACTGGATCAGATGTTTTTTTTTTTAAATTTGTGTAAAGTTCATAATCGAGGGGAATAAGATGAAGATAAGAGAGAACACAGCTGTGGGGACGAAAAGACTAAATATTGTTCAAAGAATACGATATACGATTTTAATATTAGTGTTCAGTACCTCTCGGAGTGTCTTCGCGTCTTCGCTACATGCTTCCCCACAGTGCCTATTCCAAGCTCATTGCAGTGATCTCTTTCTCTCTCACTCACACACACACACACACACTCTCACTCTCTCACTCTCCTCTCTCCCCTCTCTCTCCCTCTTTTTCTTTCTCAAATTGATCTCGTTCACTATTCACATAATAAAGAAATAAAGACTACTCATCACAAACTGTATAATGTCGCCATCTTCTGACGCCACACAGGCAGTGTGCGCGAGGTCGAACGCAATCGAAACGAAATCACAAAAACAAAATAGAAACATCCGCTTTCTTGTGCTCACTAGCGATGATTGCAATACAAGACTTCATAAATACATCAGTAAACATATGAGAGGTTGTATTAAGAATTAAGTGTATTTCGATTCGACCATGAAAAAAGCAAACTTTATGAATGTATGAGAGGTTGCTTCACGAGTACGCCGTCTTCTTGCAGACAAAGTAGTTGCGGTCGTGATCGCAGTACGCCTCGACCCAACTGCCGTCCAACTGAAAGCCAGAAGAGGAAATGTTTTTTTGTTTCTGTATAAGTGTGCATGTATAGTGTAAAGTGTATATATTGTGTACATTAGTTGAAACTGTGGATTTTTCACTTCACTCACGTTCCGTCTGACGCAGAGATGGGCCTCGTCGGCGGGCGGGGCAGTCATCGTCCATCTGAACCGTCTCTCTCTCTCTCTCTCTCTCCCTCTCTCTCCCTCTCTTTCTCCTCCCCTCTACCTCCCTCTCCCCTCTCCCCATTTTTCTCTCTCTCCACTCACTTGTAATCCACCGGCGATCCGTCTCGGTTCTTCCACGTGTCATTCCACGCAATACTCGTCCACAGATAGACCTTGCCAGTCATGTCTGGAAGATGAGAAGTCAGAGAGAGAGAGAGAGAGAGAGGAGAGAGATAGAAAGAGAGAGACAGATAGAGGAGAGAGATAGAGAGAGAATCAAAGAAAGAGAGAGACAGAGAGAGAGAGAGGGAGAGAGATTCACTGTTGACGTGGCGGAACTCGTCATCGCTGTGTATCGCGGCGAGATGTGCCCCGTATCCCACACACGTCTCCTCCGCACCGCCAAAGTTGAGATAGTGAGCGTCGTCGTGTTCCATCTAGAATCGGAATCAGTATATGTATCTCCAATCGAGTAGCACACTTTGTGTACCGTCTCGATATCACTCTATCACATCATCATTCTTCCGTTCGTTTCGGTTTCATTGATTCATTTGCTCACCCAGTAGCAGCTGTCAGTATCCGCGAAGTACTCCCAACACTGCGGATGAAAAGCAGATAGTGAAATGATTCGCCTTTCAGATAGACCCACGGCCCGAATAGTTTTACAGCGCGCCCCACAGAGAGAGAGAGAGAGAGAGAGAGAGAGCGGCGCGCGCACAGGTCGCTTTGCGAGTGAATGATTTCAGTGAAGAAATTATCGCGCTCTAGCGCTTGCTGGTAATTCGCAGTGGAGCTGGCGCGTCGCGTGCTTGCGGAGCGGTCAGTGCGAGCGCCACTGTCCACTGTGCAACTATCCGAACCGTGAGAACGTGTGGATCGAATCTTCGTATCGAATATCGAGTCGTACGAGGGCTGAACTGAACACGGGGAACAAGCCGGACTCTAGGCCGGACTCCTTTCTGGCAGATCCAGCCACCCAGCAGTCATATCCATGGCTAAAGACATCTTTCGATGTACCCTATGGACAGTCGAATCGTACCTTGGGTGCTTGGGTGGAGGGCGCAGGGGTAGTGCATCCAACGGAAGGTGGCTCGGCTGGAGACACACACACGTACGGCTTGGCCATCTGGGAGAGTGATGTTTTCCATCAATAGAATAGTGCTTTCAACTCACCTCGCAGCTTTCCGCCACCCACTTCCGCCCATCAGTCTGCATCGCAAGGCACGAGTCGGGAGAGCTAGTGGCACCGGCTGAACAGTACTTTAGCACGAAGGATCAACGATCAACGTGCAATCGAGACAGACTGAGAGAAGGAGAGAGAGAGAGAGAGAGAGAGAGAGAGAGAGAGGGAGAGAGGGAGAGAGAGAGACGTCCACCCACCGGCCCACTTGCTGTACCCGATCGCATTCCAGTCGATCCACAGCCACTCTCCGTGGTGGAAGCTGCCACAAGTCGGCAGAAGTCATTTTGAGCGACGCCAGAGCTGGAAGGTGGAAGAGGGATGTCTGGATGTCCCCACGCGCTAGAATGCCCAACACGACTTTTCCCGGATGAAGCACTTTTCCTCATTTTGAAGTGATTTCCACTGTTACACTAAAGAGGATGGAATTGTACATGAAAATAGAACAGGTGACTAGAGCCGGTTGGGACACTGATAACTGATAGATTTACGGACTAGTACCGGCAATGTAGGCGTTGTCGAATGCGTCCTCGACTTTGGCTAGATCTCCGCCCTGCGAGGCGCAGGCGCGCTCGGCCTGCTTGAAAGACAGCGGGGTGGTGACGAACTGAAAGTCGCACTGCATTGTTCCGCCACAAAGTACCGTACTATACTACAGTCAATCAATCAATCATTTATCCAGAATCGCTATATCCTGACTATACAACAAGTGCATACGGTACACCACAAGGGCTAAGCGCTGGGAGAAACACAGTTTAGCAACGGGGATGGTAGGGTCGAAGGTCGAAAGTCGATATTAGATCGATATTCAGTCGATAATCATTCGATTTCCTTTCCATAATCCATTAGAATTAGATACCATTATAGATGATAGCGGAGCTCCGAGTGTTCCTTTCCTTCCATTATAATCCACAATAGTAACTCCGCGGGCTAGGAAGACAGCGTTCTCATGAGCTATTCCCCGCCTTGCTCAAGGGTACTGGGGGAAGATCATTTCGACCCGACCTCGCGATGCGAGAGAGGAAGAAATAATAATATACTACAGGAAGAAATAATACTACAGTACTTACCGTATAACACTTGTGTCTCGCTTGGTTGTAGACTGCTCCATTGAAGCACTGCTCGGCAAGAGTGAGCGAAAGGCAGCCGAGTAAGAAGAGCCACATCTGGAATCTAGGTGAAGGGAAAGGTGCACGCAGCCCCCGAAAGACTTGTGAGTACTCGGAGGGGTTGAAAAAAGACTATGGCGTGATTCCGAACCACTAGTTTACCACGAAATCTAGGATTGAGGAAACACAAAAGATACATCAAAATTGAACTATTGAACGATCAAAATTTTATATCTCATATTGCGTCAACTCAACTGTAATTTATACCGATTGTTTTGAGCTGATAACACGTCATGCTTATCTGATAGAACTCCTCAAATCCCCCGTCTGCGCGTAGTTATCTGTTAGTGTGAAGTTGATGTCACATCTGACTGATGAGATCACTTTTTGGTCTTGAGGCTGTGTTTTGTGCGATTCTCTACCACGATCTTCTTCCGCTCTTTTACAGATTAGTAACATAGTAAAGGACTGCAAGTTGTCACTGTAAAAGAAAGACTACGGATTCCTTGTTTGTGCAGTCAAATATCCATTTATCTATTGCGATACATTTTATTCGAATATAGAATCATACACACGTGTCAACAACTCGTCTCACTGCCTCTTCTTCTGTCCGCAGCTCTTCTCACTCTTGCAGGGACGGGAAGTGGCCGGTCGATCGGACAGCTCGCTGCACTCGTGGCCGTACATGTGCTCTTCCATAGTCGCTGCCTGGAAAGGGTCTGTCTGTCTCTCTCTCTCTCCCTCTTCTCTCTCTCTCTCTCTCTCTCTCTCTCTGATCCCTCTTCATCTCTGCTCTATCGCCTTTCTCTCTCATCGGCTGACTCCACCCACGTTCATTCCATAGAACCCTGTGCCGCTGAGAGTGAGTCCCACTTGCACATCGTGCCGTCCCTTTGTGGGGGCGGGGGGTCCGCTAGCAGCCTGCTCATTCGAGTGATTCTGCAAACAGGGTGTGAAATACATCCACCTAGACCATTTTAGTGATTTCGTTTTTATCATAATCATTCCGAATTAACATTTGAGGTTGGACAAATTTACTTATCTACGAATATGTGCACTGATGATGAACCTTCATGTTCCTGAGTCTCGACTGGCAGGTGACATTCCTGGACTGAGTGCCCAGACCGCAGCCCACAGAACACTCGGACCACTCCGAAGCGTGCCACTCGAACAGCGCGCTGCAAGGGAAGACGTCTTTGTTTGTCTGCTTGTCTGTCTGTCTCTCTTCTCTCTCTCTATCCCCATCTCTCTCTTTCTCTATCCCCATCTCTCTCCATCTCTCCCCCCCTACCGTATCCTCATCGGCAGCTCCCCCGTGGCGTTCTGGCACTGTTCCAGGTTGTGCTCCACTCCCTCCCTGTCCAGACACTGCACCCGGCGCATCTCGATCAGCCGCACGTACGGGTCCTGTATACGTTTCAGTGTTTGTCATACGTTTCAGTAGTTGCCATGCGTTTCAGTAGTTGCCATGCGTTTCAGTAGTTGCCATGCGTTTCAGTAGTTGCCATGCGTTTCAGTAGTTGCCATGCGTTTCAGTAGTTGCCATGCGTTTCAGTAGTTGCCATGCGTTTCAGTAGTTGCCATGCGTTTCAGTAGTTGCCATGCGTTTCATTGTCTAGCATCCTATTCCGTTCCACCCACCACAGTCCACTCTCCGATCTTGTAGTGGAGTCCCTGGCAGGCGGGCATCTCGCATGTCTTGTGCCACGCGGGCGCCGGTTCTTCGGTGCACAGGGAAGACGACAGGGTGCTCACGGGCGTGTCGGCTGCAATATGTGGATGTCATGTTGAACATTGATTTAAGCAGTGAAATTGGGTTTGGTCGAAGAAGATTGATTTCGAAACACCGAACACTGAGATATGTTAGAGCTTCTTCCGAAGAGAAACCACTTGTCAGTATCACTTACCAGTCTGCTGTCCCTTGCACATCACGTCCCTGGTGTTGTAGCCACTCCCGCACTCCACCGAACAATTCGACCACTCGCCAGTCGTCCAGAACGGACAAGCGAATCTGAAGATGACATCATTGATCATGAATTTCATGACCGAAATGAATACAAGTGAATCTGGACACAAGCAAATCTGAAGTCATTATAATCATGATTAGATATCGATTTAATATCGACTTTCGACCTTCGACCCTACCATCCCCGTTGCTAAACTGTGTTTCTCCCAGCGCTTAGCCCTTGTGGTGTACCGTATGCACTTGTTGTATAGTCAGGATATAGCGATTCTGGATAAATGATTGATTGATTGGATATAATCGAAATGAATGATGAGCCACTGACCGATTGCACTCCCTGACATGTATGGGCATCTTCTGCGTGCAGTGGTGCTCCTTCACTCGGTAGAAGCCACCAGTCAGCTGGTTCTGGAAAAAGGGTGGAATGGGAAGAGTCTCAACATACACTTCATGAAAACCTAACTGGGACAAACTCGCAAAGAACCCACCACTCTATGGCAGAACACGGCCCGCATCTGTTCCCCGCCACTGCCGCATGGCTCACTGCACTCGCCCCACTCGCCGATGAACCACGATGTGGCGTCCTGAAGATACGGTAGAAACTACGGTATGTGGAGATACGATGAGAACTACGGTCACGTTCTGAAAAAGCGGTAGCACATGATTTGTACAAGTCCTCAATTACTGTAATCAAGTTCTTACACTTTTGAGGGGACTCGATTGACGATCGCCGCATATGCACTGGTGCATAGTAGGAGTGGTAGAAGGACGCACATTCTCGGGTGAGAGAGAGATTGTGACTCTGTTTGTTACTCCCCCTTTCCCTCTCTGGATCGCGCGGGATCTCGCTAGCCCGAGGCTTTTCCCGGGTCCGCGTCCCCGAAGGCAATGAACCAATTACAAATGTCATGGGAGCGACTTCATTGATCAGATGACATTATTGATTTATGTGTTGTTCGCATTCGGATGAGAGTATGAATCGCACTCTTCTCGGGCAACGGTCATCGGAGAGACAATTCTGGGTAGATGGGGCGGGCAGAGAACAGACGTGGGAGAAGAAGCCGCGGAGGTTCTGGAAGAATACCTCTTACTCTCTCTTTCTGTCACTCTCTCTCTTCTCCTCTCTCTCTTCTCCTCTCTCTTCTCCTCTCTCTCTTCTCCTCTCTCTTCTCCTCTCTCTCTTCTCCTCTCTCTTCTTCTCTCTCTCTCTTCTCGAAGTACTCGTTATCTATCCAGCAGCTCGTCTCTCAGTCCATCCAGTTCTTCTCGGGTTTCCGTGCTTTAAAGGAGCATACCACTCTAAATTTTGTGAATAAACTCCAACTAGCACGTGAAAATATATGAAATTACGATCTCTTTTCATGAATAAAATGTATGCTGAAAATGAACAGATCATGTAAAATAGGTGTTCGTAAACTTCGTAGTGTATGGGATTGTCCCCGGTCTGCGCGCACACTCGCGGAGTGTGCGCGCCGACCGGTGCGGTGTGGGTGGGTAAATATTTCTATTGTTCACAGTTTCTCTGAACCATGTAGAAGTGAAAAGATAACTCGTTTTCTGGTAAAATACGCGTTCGAGTTCCATTGGATCATTGTTCCCTAACAATATTTTGAGAAGTTATGTTTTGTAAATTGGGAAATACAATTTCGTATTCACCGAAATTTGACATGTTCATACTACATATTCGAAAAGAATCCATGACATGAAATTTAGACTGGTACTTTCCTTTGCGAGTTCTGAACGGGTAAGTACTATAGTATAGATCAACGAATTTGTCATGCTACGCAAGGTTCCCAGAACTCAAGAGGCATTTTTCATATCAATTCATGTTTTTTTCATATTCAAATACTTTCATATTTAAATACATACACGTCAGTTCCGAGTAGCGCAGTCAATCAATCAATCAATCATTTATCCAGAATCGCTATATCTTGACTATACAACAAGTTCATACGGTACACCACAAGGGCTAAGCGCTGGGAGAAACACAGTTTAGCAACGGGGATGGTAGGGTCGAAAGTCGAAAGTCGATATTTGATAGATATTCAGTCGATAATCATTCGATTTCCTTTCCATAATCCATTCTCATGAGCTATTCCCCGCCTTGCTCAAGGATACTGGGGGAAGATCATTTCGACTCGACCGCGCGATGCGAGAGATTAAGAAATAATAATCATAGTTATGGTACACATGGTCAGTAGCGCAGTCATATCGAAATAAATTATTAATCGAAGTTAATCTCACGATCCATCATGAACGATTCGCAGGTAACACTCCGTCTCTTCGTTCCTCTGCCACACTCGCCCAGTCAGAGAGACGCTATTCGAAGTGGGCACTGGAGAGGGAGGTGGAGAGAAAGAGGGAGGGAGAGAGAGAAAGAGAGGGAGAGAGAGAAAGAGAGGGAGAGAGAGAAAAAGAGAGAGAGAGAGAGAGAGAGAGGACACACTGCGCGTGCTGCGGGAACTACCTCCCACCCTCCTGCCACTGTTGTACAGTACAATCCGTAATAAGTAGAAAATTTGTAGAAATAAGTTAAATTTATATTAAAAGTAATAAATCGCTGTAACTCCGTTCAGAGACGGAATTTTGAGTTACATCAAAAGAGATAATTGTTGTTCACTGTAGTCTGCATGTGACTACGCAGTTTGTTTTGTGGTTTCATCGCTTTGTGCCGGAGTTCTCCATTTTCACGAATATCGAGAGAAATGACGATGTTCGGTCGAGTAAAATTTGCATAAAATCTCGCTCATTTTCCCGCCAACTGAGAAATGACCAGTGTCGATTAGAGAAACTAAATGGGAAATTCCGGCCAAACGGTGATGTAATCACAAAACAAAGTACACAAGCATATGCAGACTACAGTGCACAACAATTCTCTCTTTTGATGCAACTCAAAATTCCGCCTCTGAACGGAGTTACAGTGATTTATTACTTTTAATATAAATATTACTTATTTCTACAAATTTTCTACTTATTACGGATTGTACTGTATGTCGTGTTCTTAACTCCCATCGCATTCCTGTACTCCAGTCCGTCCAGCCGACCGAGAGGCGTCTGGATAAAATTAAATTAAATTTATTACACCACAAGGATGCGTCACACATGAAATGCCTGTGAACAATGAGGGATTGCAGTAGAGTACTAGATAGAATGGCTCTAGAAAACCAGTAATGAGAATTCACGATGACAGCGTGTCTTCTGGCTAGCGGCTGACAACGTGTCAGGGTGGTCGCCAACTCACCTCGGTTGCGGAACTTCTTTCGGCCCACGGAAGGCATCGAACCCGAAGCCTTTCGATTGAGAGCCGCCCACGAATCCACTGCGATGATGAGATGGAATCATAAAATCATGATAATAGAACGTTGTAGCACATTTATTCATTCAGATAATTTACAAATAAACATTACACCAGAAACGTACTATTTAAGATCTCAAACGAATAAAAGGTTTTTGCATGGACATATTTGTACGGAAAGTCTATTACTCATCCCGGTGATGTATAGTTAAACATTCCAGCTGAAACGTATCATTTGATAGGGCCTGACTGACGATTTATCGGTTACATTATTTTAGTTAATCAATTTGCTATATCAATAAATGTTTGTTAAAGTGTACCCAGCATGCGTTTGTGGATCGTTATTAATTCCACACTATATTTTCGCATTGTTTTCATTAAAAATATGCCGAATACTAATTCACGTGGTAGAAAGCGATCGGGACATTCAATCAGTGCACGCAAAGCTTGCCCTATCATGAAAATCTTCATCTTCATGGTTTTGGCCACTGCTTTGGTAAGCTCTCTCTTTCCCTTCCTCTCTCTCCCTCTCTCCCTCTTTCTCTCATTACAACCAATCATCAAGTGCAGGCGATGCCTCCTCTGGACATGATGCGCTTCGACCACCTTCTGGAAGAGCCGGGTCCTTTCGGAGACTGTGTGCGAGCGTTGAACCAGCAGAGAGACCACTTCCATGACTACGTCTACATTCTGGACGAATGCGATCGCTTGAACGCGACTACGGGATTCACGACGACGATCACTTGTAATCCACCGGCGATCCATCCCTGTTCTGCCACTGATCATTCCACGCGATGCTCGTCCACAGATAGACATGCCCCGTCATGTCTGGAAGATGTAGATGAGAAGTCAGAGAAAGAGAGAGAGAGACAGAGGGAAGAGAGGGAGAGAGGGAGAGAGAGAGTCAGTACGAGAGAGAGAGAGAGAGAGATTCACTGTTGACGTGGCGGAACTCGTCATCGCTGTGTATCGCGGCGAGGTGTGCCCCGTATCCCACACACGTCTCCTCCGCACCGCCAAAGTGGAGACAGTGAGCGTCGTCGTGTGCCGTCTAGAATAGGAATCAGATATCGATTCGAGTAGCACACTTTGTATATATTACTCTATCACATCATCATTCTTCCGTTCGTTTCGTTTTCATTGATTCATTTGCTCACCCAGTAGCAGCTGTCAGTATCCGCGAAGTACTCCCAACCGTCCGGACACTGCGGCTGAAAAGCAGATAGTCGAATGATAATGATTCGCCTTTCAGATAGAACCACTGCCCGGATAGTTGCACAGCGCGCCCCACAGAGAGAGCGGCGCGCGCACAGGCCGCTTTGCGAGTGAATGATTTCAGTGAAGAAATTATCGCGCTCTAGCGCTTGCTGGTGATTCGCAGTGGAGCTGGCGCGTCGCGTGCTTGCGGAGCGGTCAGTGCGAGCGCCACTGTCCACTGTGCAACTATCCGAACCGTGAGAACATGTGGATCGAATCTTCGTATCGAATATCGAGTCGTACGAGGGCTGAACTGAACACGGGGAACAAGCCGGACTCTAGGCCGGACTCCTTTCTGGCAGATCCAGCCACCCAGCAGTCATATCCATGGCTAAAGACATCTTTCGATGTACCCTATGGACAGTCGAATCGTACCTTGGGTGCTTGGGTGGAGGGCGCAGGGGTAGTGCATCCAACGGAAGGTGGCTCGGCTGGAGACACACACACGTACGGCTTGGCCATCTGGGAGAGTGATGTTTTCCATCAATAGAATAGTGCTTTCAACTCACCTCGCAGCTCTCCGCCACCCACTTCCCCCCATCAGTCTGCATCGCAAGGCACGAGTCGGGAGAGCTAGTGGCACTGGCTGAACAGTACTTTAGCACGAAGGATCAACGATCAACGTGCAATCGAGACAGACTGAGAGAAGGAGAGAGAGAGAGAGAGAGAAAGAGAGAGAGAGAGAGAGAGAGAGAGAGGGAGAGAGGGAGAGAGAGAGAGAGAGACGTCCACCGACCGGCCCACTTGCTGAACCCGATCGCATTCCAGTCGATCCACAGCCACTCTCCGTGGTGAAAGCTGCCACCCAGCCACAAGTCGGCAGAAGTCATTTTGAACGACGCCAAAGCTGGAAGGTGGAAGAGAGTATCATTATGAAATGTAGGCTGCAACCGAGAGGGGATATAAAAGGTTCCATTTTCTTCCTATAATTCCCCGAGAGGATGGAATTGTACATAGGATGGAAACAGAACAGGTGACTAGACCCGGTTGGGACACTGATAGATTTACGGACTAGTACCGGCAATGTAGGCGTTGTCGAATGCGTCCTCGACTTTTGCTAGATCTCCGCCCTGCGAGACGCAGGCGCGCTCGGCCTGTTTGAAGGAAAGCGGGGCGGTGACGAACTGCAAGTGGTCATATACAAAACTTCATTGTTCCGCCCAAAAAGTACCGTACTATACTAAAGTACTTACCGTATAACACTTGTGTCTCGCTTGGTTGTAGACTGCTCCATTAGAGCACTGCTCGGCAAGAGTGAGCGAAAGGCAGCCGAGTAAGAAGAGCCACATCTGGAATCTAGGTGAAGGGAAAGGTGCACGCAGCCCCCGGAAGACTTGTGAGTACTCTGCGGAGGGGTTGAAAAAAGACTATGGCGTGATTCCGAACCACTAGTTTACCACGAAATCTAGGATTGAGGAAACACAAAAGATACATCAAAATTGAACTATTGAACGATCAAAATTTTATATCTCATATTGCGTCAACTCAACTGTAATTTATACCGATTGTTTTGAGCTGATAACACGTCATGCTTATCTGATAGAACTCCTCAAATCCCCCCGTCTGCGCGTAGTTATCTGTTAGTGTGAAGTTGATGTCACATCTGACTGATGAGATCACTTTTTGGTCTTGAGGCTGTGTTTTGTGCGATTCTCTACCACGATCTTCTTCCGCTCTTTTACAGATTAGTAACATAGTAAAGGACTGCAAGTTGTCACTGTAAAAGAAGGAATACGGATACACCTTGTTTGTGCAGTCAAATACCCATTTATCTATTGCGATACAGTTTATTCGAATATAGAATCATTCACACGTGTCAACGACTCGTCTCACTGCCTCTTCTTCTGTCCGCAGCTCTTCTCACTCTTGCAGGGACGGGAAGTGGCCGGTCGATCGGACAGCTCACTGCACTCGTGGCCGTACATGTGCTCTTCCATAGTCGCTGCCTGGAAAGGGTCTGTCTGTCTCTCTCTCTCCCTCTTCTCTCTCTCTCTCTCTCTCTCTCTCTCTCTCTGATCCCTCTTCATCTCTGCTCTATCGCCTTTCTCTCTCATCGACTGACTCCACCCACGTTCATTCCATAGAACCCTGTGCCGCTGAGAGTGAGTCCCACTTGCACATCGTGCCGTCCCTTTGTGGGGGCGGGGGGTCCGCTAGCAGCCTGCTCATTCGAGTGATTCTGCAAACAGGGTGTGAAATACATCCACCTAGACCATTTTAGTGATTTCGTTTTTATCATAATCATTCCGAATTAACATTTGAGGTTGGACAAATTTACTTATCTACGAATATGTGCACTGATGATGTACCTTCATGTTCCTGAGTCTCGACTGGCAGGTGACATTCCTGGACTGAGTGCCCAGACCGCAGCCCACAGAACACTCGGACCACTCCGAAGCGTGCCACTCGAACAGCGCGCTGCAAGGGAAGACGTCTTTGTTTGTCTGCTTGTCTGTCTGTCTCTCTTCTCTCTCTCTATCCCCATCTCTCTCTTTCTCTATCCCCATCTCTCTCCATCTCTCCCCCCCCCCTACCGTATCCTCATCGGCAGCTCCCCCGTGGCGTTCTGGCACTGTTCCAGGTTGTGCTCCACTCCCTCCCTGTCCAGACACTGCACCCGGCGCATCTCGATCAGCCGCACGTACGGGTCCTGTATACGTTTCAGTGTTTGTCATACGTTTCAGTAGTTGCCATGCGTTTCAGTAGTTGGCATGCGTTTCAGTAGTTGGCATGCGTTTCAGTAGTTGGCATGCGTTTCAGTAGTTGCCATGCGTTTCAGTAGTTGCCATGCGTTTCAGTAGTTGCCATGCGTTTCATTGTCTAGCATCCTATTCCGTTCCACCCACCACAGTCCACTCTCCGATCTTGTAGTGGAGTCCCTGGCAGGCGGGCATCTCGCATGTCTTGTGCCACGCGGGCGCCGGTTCTTCGGTGCACAGAGAAGACGACAGGGTGCTCACGGGCGTGTCGGCTGCAATATGTGGATGTCATGTTGAACATTGATTTAAGCAGTGAAATTGGGTTTGGTCGAAGAAGATTGATTTCGAAACACCGAACACTGAGATATGTTAGAGCTTCTTCCGAAGAGAAACCACTTGTCAGTATCACTTACCAGTCTGCTGTCCCTTGCACATCACGTCCCTGGTGTTGTAGCCACTCCCGCACTCCACCGAACAATTCGACCACTCGCCAGTCGTCCAGAACGGACAAGCGAATCTGAAGATGACATCATTGATCATGAATTTCATGACCGAAATGAATACAAGTGAATCTGGACACAAGCAAATCTGAAGTCATTATAATCATGATTAGATATCGATCTAATATCGACTTTCGACCTTCGACCCTACCATCCCCGTTGCTAAACTGTGTTTCTCCCAGCGCTTAGCCCTTGTGGTGTACCGTATGCACTTGTTGTATAGTCAGGATATAGCGATTCTGGATAAATGATTGATTGATTGATTGATTGGATATAATCGAAATGAATGATGAGCCACTGACCGATTGCACTCCCTGACATGTATGGGCATCTTCTGCGTGCAGTGGTGCTCCTTCACTCGGTAGAAGCCACCAGTCAGCTGGTTCTGGAAAAAGGGTGGAATGGGAAGAGTCTCAACATACACTTCATGAAAACCTAACTGGGACAAACTCGCAAAGAACCCACCACTCTATGGCAGAACACGGCCCGCATCTGTTCCCCGCCACTGCCGCATGGCTCACTGCACTCGCCCCACTCGCCGATGAACCACGATGTGGCGTCCTGAAGATACGGTAGAAACTACGGTATGTGGAGATACGATGAGAACTACGGTCACGTTCTGAAAAAGCGGTAGCACATGATTTGTACAAGTCCTCAATTACTGTAATCAAGTTCTTACACTTTTGAGGGGACTCGATTGACGATCGCCGCATATGCACTGGTGCATAGTAGGAGTGGTAGAAGGACGCACATTCTCGGGTGAGAGAGAGATTGTGACTCTGTTTGTTACTCCCCCTTTCCCTCTCTGGATCGCGCGGGATCTCGCTAGCCCGAGGCTTTTCCCGGGTCCGCGTCCCCGAAGGCAATGAACCAATTACAAATGTCATGGGAGCGACTTCATTGATCAGATGACATTATTGATTTATGTGTTGTTCGCATTCGGATGAGAGTATGAATCGCACTCTTCTCGGGCAACGGTCATCGGAGAGACAATTCTGGGTAGATGGGGCGGGCAGAGAACAGACGTGGGAGAAGAAGCCGCGGAGGTTCTGGAAGAATACCTCTTACTCTCTCTTTCTGTCACTCTCTCTCTTCTCCTCTCTCTCTTCTCCTCTCTCTTCTCCTCTCTCTCTTCTCCTCTCTCTTCTCCTCTCTCTCTTCTCCTCTCTCTTCTTCTCTCTCTCTCTTCTCGAAGTACTCGTTATCTATCCAGCAGCTCGTCTCTCAGTCCATCCAGTTCTTCTCGGGTTTCCGTGCTTTAAAGGAGCATACCACTCTAAATTTTGTGAATAAACTCCAACTAGCACGTGAAAATATATGAAATTACGATCTCTTTTCATGAATAAAATGTATGCTGAAAATGAACAGATCATGTAAAATAGGTGTTCGTAAACTTCGTAGTGTATGGGATTGTCCCCGGTCTGCGCGCACACTCGCGGAGTGTGCGCGCCGACCGGTGCGGTGTGGGTGGGTAAATATTTCTATTGTTCACAGTTTCTCTGAACCATGTAGAAGTGAAAAGATAACTCGTTTTCTGGTAAAATACGCGTTCGAGTTCCATTGGATCATTGTTCCCTAACAATATTTTGAGAAGTTATGTTTTGTAAATTGGGAAATACAATTTCGTATTCACCGAAATTTGACATGTTCATACTACATATTCGAAAAGAATCCATGACATGAAATTTAGACTGGTACTTTCCTTTGCGAGTTCTGAACGGGTAAGTACTATAGTATAGATCAACGAATTTGTCATGCTACGCAAGGTTCCCAGAACTCAAGAGGCATTTTTCATATCAATTCATGTTTTTTCATATTCAAATACTTTCATATTTGAATACATACACGTCAGTTCCGAGTAGCGCAGTCAATCAATCAATCAATCATTTATCCAGAATCGCTATATCTTGACTATACAACAAGTTCATACGGTACACCACAAGGGCTAAGCGCTGGGAGAAACACAGTTTAGCAACGGGGATGGTAGGGTCGAAAGTCGAAAGTCGATATTTGATAGATATTCAGTCGATAATCATTCGATTTCCTTTCCATAATCCATTCTCATGAGCTATTCCCCGCCTTGCTCAAGGATACTGGGGGAAGATCATTTCGACTCGACCGCGCGATGCGAGAGATTAAGAAATAATAATCATAGTTATGGTACACATGGTCAGTAGCGCAGTCATATCGTAATAAATTATTAATCGAAGTTAATCTCACGATCCATCATGAACGATTCGCAGGTAACACTCCGTCTCTTCGTTCCTCTGCCACACTCGCCCAGTCAGAGAGACGCTATTCGAAGTGGGCACTGGAGAGGGAGGTGGAGAGAAAGAGGGAGGGAGAGAGAGAAAGAGAGGGAGAGAGAGAAAGAGAGGGAGAGAGAGAAAAAGAGAGAGAGAGAGAGAGAGAGAGAGAGAGAGAGAGGACACACTGCGCGTGCTGCGGGAACTACCTCCCACCCTCCTGCCACTGTTGTACAGTACAATCCGTAATAAGTAGAAAATTTGTAGAAATAAGTTAAATTTATATTAAAAGTAATAAATCGCTGTAACTCCGTTCAGAGACGGAATTTTGAGTTACATCAAAAGAGATAATTGTTGTTCACTGTAGTCTGCATGTGACTACGCAGTTTGTTTTGTGGTTTCATCGCTTTGTGCCGGAGTTCTCCATTTTCACGAATATCGAGAGAAATGACGATGTTCGGTCGAGTAAAATTTGCATAAAATCTCGCTCATTTTCCCGCCAACTGAGAAATGACCAGTGTCGATTAGAGAAACTAAATGGGAAATTCCGGCCAAACGGTGATGTAATCACAAAACAAAGTACACAAGCATATGCAGACTACAGTGCACAACAATTCTCTCTTTTGATGCAACTCAAAATTCCGCCTCTGAACGGAGTTACAGTGATTTATTACTTTTAATATAAATATTACTTATTTCTACAAATTTTCTACTTATTACGGATTGTACTGTATGTCGTGTTCTTAACTCGCATCGCATTCCTGTACTCCAGTCCGTCCAGCCGACCGAGAGGCGTCTGGATAAAATTAAATTAAATTTATTACACCACAAGGATGCGTCACACATGAAATGCCTGTGAACAATGAGGGATTGCAGTAGAGTACTAGATAGAATGGCTCTAGAAAACCAGTAATGAGAATTCACGATGACAGCGTGTCTTCTGGCTAGCGGCTGACAACGTGTCAGGGTGGTCGCCAACTCACCTCGGTTGCGGAACTTCTTTCGGCCCACGGAAGGCATCGAACCCGAAGCCTTTCGATTGAGAGCCGCCCACGAATCCACTGCGATGATGAGATGGAATCATAAAATCATGATAATAGAACGTTGTAGCACATTTATTCATTCAGATAATTTACAAATAAACATTACACCAGAAACGTACTATTTAAGATCTCAAACGAATAAAAGGTTTTTGCATGGACATATTTGTACGGAAAGTCTATTACTCATCCCGGTGATGTATAGTTAAACATTCCAGCTGAAACGTATCATTTGATAGGGCCTGACTGACGATTTATCGGTTACATTATTTTAGTTAATCAATTTGCTATATCAATAAATGTTTGTTAAAGTGTACCCAGCATGCGTTTGTGGATCGTTATTAATTCCACACTATATTTTCGCATTGTTTTCATTAAAAATATGCCGAATACTAATTCACGTGGTAGAAAGCGATCGGGACATTCAATCAGTGCACGCAAAGCTTGCCCTATCATGAAAATCTTCATCTTCATGGTTTTGGCCACTGCTTTAGTAAGCTCTCTCTTTCCCTTCCTCTCTCTCCCTCTCTCCCTCTTTCTCTCATTACAACCAAACATCAAGTGCAGGTGATGCCTCCTCTGGACATGATGCGCTTCGACCACCTTCTGGAAGAGCCGGGTCCTTTCGGAGACTGTGTGCGAGCGTTGAACCAGCAGAGAGACCACTTCCATGACTACGTCTACATTCTGGACGAATGCGATCGCTTGAACGCGACTACGGGATTCACGACGACGATCACTTGTAATCCACCGGCGATCCATCCCTGTTCTGCCACTGATCATTCCACGCGATGCTCGTCCACAGATAGACATGCCCCGTCATGTCTGGAAGATGAGAAGTCAGAGAGAGAGAGAGAGAGAGAGGGAAGAGAGGGAGAGAGGGAGAGAGAGAGTCAGTACGAGAGAGAGAGAGAGAGAGATTCACTGTTGACGTGGCGGAACTCGTCATCGCTGTGTATCGCGGCGAGGTGTGCCCCGTATCCCACACACGTCTCCTCCGCACCGCCAAAGTGGAGACAGTGAGCGTCGTCGTGTGCCGTCTAGAATAGGAATCAGATATCGATTCGAGTAGCACACTTTGTATATATTACTCTATCACATCATCATTCTTCCGTTCGTTTCGTTTTCATTGATTCATTTGCTCACCCAGTAGCAGCTGTCAGTATCCGCGAAGTACTCCCAACCGTCCGGACACTGCGGCTGAAAAGCAGATAGTCGAATGATAATGATTCGCCTTTCAGATAGAACCACTGCCCGGATAGTTGCACAGCGCGCCCCACAGAGAGAGCGGCGCGCGCACAGGCCGCTTTGCGAGTGAATGATTTCAGTGAAGAAATTATCGCGCTCTAGCGCTTGCTGGTGATTCGCAGTGGAGCTGGCGCGTCGCGTGCTTGCGGAGCGGTCAGTGCGAGCGCCACTGTCCACTGTGCAACTATCCGAACCGTGAGAACATGTGGATCGAATCTTCGTATCGAATATCGAGTCGTACGAGGGCTGAACTGAACACGGGGAACAAGCCGGACTCTAGGCCGGACTCCTTTCTGGCAGATCCAGCCACCCAGCAGTCATATCCATGGCTAAAGACATCTTTCGATGTACCCTATGGACAGTCGAATCGTACCTTGGGTGCTTGGGTGGAGGGCGCAGGGGTAGTGCATCCAACGGAAGGTGGCTCGGCTGGAGACACACGCACGTACGGCTTGGCCATCTGGGAGAGTGATGTTTTCCATCAATAGAATAGTGCTTTCAACTCACCTCGCAGCTCTCCGCCACCCACTTCCCCCCATCAGTCTGCATCGCAAGGCACGAGTCGGGAGAGCTAGAGACACCGGCTGAACAGTACTTCAGCACGAAGGATCGACGTGCAATTGAGACAGACTGAGAGAAGGAGAGAGAGAGAGAGAGAGAGAGAGAGAGAGAGAGAGAGGGAGAGAGGGAGAGAGAGAGAGAGACGTCCACCGACCGGCCCACTTGCTGAACCCGATCGCATTCCAGTCGATCCACAGCCACTCTCCGTGGTGGAAGCTGCCACAAGTCGGCAGAAGTCATTTTGAGCGACGCCAGAGCTGGAAGGTGGAAGAGGGATGTCTGGATGTCCCCACGCGCTAGAATGCCCAACACGACTTTTCCCGGATGAAGCACTTTTCCTCATTTTGAAGTGATTTCCACTGTTACACTAAAGAGGATGGAATTGTACATGAAAATAGAACAGGTGACTAGAGCCGGTTGGGACACTGATAACTGATAGATTTACGGACTAGTACCGGCAATGTAGGCGTTGTCGAATGCGTCCTCGACTTTGGCTAGATCTCCGCCCTGCGAGGCGCAGGCGCGCTCGGCCTGCTTGAAAGACAGCGGGGTGGTGACGAACTGAAAGTCGCACTGCATTGTTCCGCCACAAAGTACCGTACTATACTACAGTCAATCAATCAATCATTTATCCAGAATCGCTATATCCTGACTATACAACAAGTGCATACGGTACACCACAAGGGCTAAGCGCTGGGAGAAACACAGTTTAGCAACGGGGATGGTAGGGTCGAAGGTCGAAAGTCGATATTAGATCGATATTCAGTCGATAATCATTCGATTTCCTTTCCATAATCCATTAGAATTAGATACCATTATAGATGATAGCGGAGCTCCGAGTGTTCCTTTCCTTCCATTATAATCCACAATAGTAACTCCGCGGGCTAGGAAGACAGCGTTCTCATGAGCTATTCCCCGCCTTGCTCAAGGGTACTGGGGGAAGATCATTTCGACCCGACCTCGCGATGCGAGAGAGGAAGAAATAATAATATACTACAGGAAGGATAATACTACAGTACTTACCGTATAACACTTGTGTCTCGCTTGGTTGTAGACTGCTCCATTGAAGCACTGCTCGGCAAGAGTGAGCGAAAGGCAGCCGAGTAAGAAGAGCCACATCTGGAATCTAGGTGAAGGGAAAGGTGCACGCAGCCCCCGAAAGACTTGTGAGTACTCGGAGGGGTTGAAAAAAGACTATGGCGTGATTCCGAACCACTAGTTTACCACGAAACCTAGGATTGAGGAAACACAAAAGATACATCAAAATTGAACTATTGAACGATCAAAATTTTATATCTCATATTGCGTCAACTCAACTGTAATTTATACCGATTGTTTTGAGCTGATAACACGTCATGCTTATCTGATAGAACTCCTCAAATCCCCCGTCTGCGCGTAGTTATCTGTTAGTGTGAAGTTGATGTCACATCTGACTGATGAGATCACTTTTTGGTCTTGAGGCTGTGTTTTGTGCGATTCTCTACCACGATCTTCTTCCGCTCTTTTACAGATTAGTAACATAGTAAAGGACTGCAAGTTGTCACTGTAAAAGAAGGACTACGGATACCTTGTTTGTGCAGTCAAATATCCATTTATCTATTGCGATACAGTTTATTCGAATATAGAATCATACACACGTGTCAACAACTCGTCTCACTGCCTCTTCTTCTGTCCGCAGCTCTTCTCACTCTTGCAGGGACGGGAAGTGGCCGGTCGATCGGACAGCTCGCTGCACTCGTGGCCGTACATGTGCTCCTCCATAGAAGCAGCCTAGAAAGGGTCTCTCTCTCTCTCTCTCTTCCTCTTCTCTCTCTCTCATCGACTGACTCCACCCACGTTCATTCCATAGAACCCCGTGCCGCTGAGAATGAGTCCCACTTGCACATCGTGCCGTCCCTTTGTGGGGGCGGGGGGTCCGCTCGCCGCCTGCTCATTCGAGTGCTTCTGCAAACAGGGTGTGATATACGGAGATGATATTTTTATTTGATTTTCAGGACTGAGATTTTGTCAGACAACCATTTCAAGGCTCTACAACGTTGAATAGATGTACTGATGAACCTTCACCATGTTTCACAATCATAGGAAACAGTCGAATGGAGAGTATGTTTGCAATATGTACTAGAAAACGGTTGTGCAACCCATTCGAAGATCGATAACTAGTGATGTACCTTCATGTTCCTGAGCCTGGACTGGCAGGTGACATTCCTGGACTGAGTGCCCAGACCGCAGCCCACAGAACACTCGGACCACTCCGAAACGTGCCATTCGAACAGCGCGCTGCAAGGGAAAGACGTCTTTGTTTGTCTGCCTCTTCTCTCTCTCTCTCTCTCTGGCTGGATTTTCTCTGGCTGAACTCTTCTCTATACATGTCTCTCTCCCCCTACCGTATTCTCATCGGCAGCTCCCCCGTGGCGTTCTGGCACTGTTCCAGGTTGTGCTCCACTCCCTCCCTGTCCAGACACTGCACCCGGCGCATCTCGATCAGCCGCACGTACGGGTCCTGTATACGTTTCAGTGTTTGTCATACGTTTCAGTAGCTGTTATACGTTTCAGTAGCTGCTATACGTTTCAGTAGCTGCTATACGTTTCAGTAGCTGCTATACGTTTCAGCAGTTTCGATATTTTTTTCATTGTCTCGTATACGTTTCAATGTCTAGCATCCTATTCCGTTCCACCCACCACAGTCCACTCTCCGATCTTGTAGTGGAGTCCCTGGCAGGCGGGCATCTCGCATGTCTTGTGCCACGCGGGCGCCGGTTCCTCGGTGCACAGGGAAGACGACAGGGTGCTCACGGGCGTGTCGGCTGCAATATGTGGATGTCATGTTGAACATTGATTTAAGCAGTGAAATTGGGTTTGGTCGAAGAAGATTGATTTCGAAACACCGAACACTGAGATATGTTAGAGCTTCTTCCGAAGAGAAACCACTTGTCAGTATCACTTACCAGTCTGCTGTCCCTTGCACATCACGTCCCTGGTGTTGTAGCCACTCCCGCACTCCACCGAACAATTCGACCACTCGCCAGTCGTCCAGAACGGACAAGCGAATCTGAAGATGACATCATTGATCATGAATTCCATGACCGAAATGAATACAAGTGAATCTGGACACAAGCAAATCTGAAGTCATTATAATCATGATTAGATATCGATCTAATATCGACTTTCGACCTTCGACCCTACCATCCCCGTTGCTAAACTGTGTTTCTCCCAGCGCTTAGCCCTTGTGGTGTACCGTATGCACTTGTTGTATAGTCAGGATATAGCGATTCTGGATAAATGATTGATTGATTGATTGGATATAATCGAAATGAATGATGAGCCACTGACCGATTGCACTCCCTGACATGTATGGGCATCTTCTGCGTGCAGTGGTGCTCCTTCACTCGGTAGAAGCCACCAGTCAGCTGGTTCTGGAAAAAGGGTGGAATGGGAAGAGTCTCAACATACACTTCATGAAAACCTAACTGGGACAAACTCGCAAAGAACCCATCACTCTATGGCAGAACACGGCCCGCATCTGTTCCCCGCCACTGCCGCATGGCTCACTGCACTCGCCCCACTCGCCGATGAACCACGATGTGGCGTCCTGAAGATACGGTAGAAACTACGGTATGTGGAGATACGATGAGAACTACGGTCACGTTCTGAAAAAGCGGTAGCACATGATTTGTACAAGTCCTCAATTACTGTAATCAAGTTCTTACACTTTTGAGGGGGACTCGATTGACGATCGCCGCATATGCACTGGTGCATAGTAGGAGTGGTAGAAGGACGCACATTCTCGGGTGAGAGAGAGATTGTGACTCTGTTTGTTACTCCCCCTTTCCCTCTCTGGATCGCGCGGGATCTCGCTAGCCCGAGGCTTTTCTCGGGTCCGCGTCCCCGAAGGCAATGAACCAATTACAAATGTCATGGGAGCGACTTCATTGATCAGATGACATTATTGATTTATGTGTTGTTCGCATTCGGATGAGAGTATGAATCGCACTCTTCTCGGGCAACGGTCATCGGAGGATCGGAGAGACAATTCTGGGTAGATGGGGCGGGCAGAGAACAGACGTGGGAGAAGAAGCCGCGGAGGTTCTGGAAGAATACCTCTTACTCTCTCTTTCTGTCACTCTCTCTCTTCTCCTCTCTCTCTTCTCCTCTCTCTTCTCCTCTCTCTCTTCTCCTCTCTCTTCTCCTCTCTCTCTTCTCCTCTCTCTTCTTCTCTCTCTCTCTTCTCGAAGTACTCGTTATCTATCCAGCAGCTCGTCTCTCAGTCCATCCAGTTCTTCTCGGGTTTCCGTGCTTTAAAGGAGCATACCACTCTAAATTTTGTGAATAAACTCCAACTAGCACGTGAAAATATATGAAATTACGATCTCTTTTCATGAATAAAATGTATGCTGAAAATGAACAGATCATGTAAAATAGGCGTTCGTAAACTTCGTAGTGTATGGGATTGTCCCCGGTCTGCGCGCACACTCGCGGAGTGTGCGCGCAGACCGGTGCGGTGTGGGTGGGTAAATATTTCTATTGTTCACAGTTTCTCTGAACCATGTAGAAGTGAAAAGATAACTCGTTTTCTGGTAAAATACGCGTTCGAGTTCCATTGGATCATTGTTCCCTAACAATATTTTGAGAAGTTATGTTTTGTAAATTGGGAAATACAATTTCGTATTCACCGAAATTTGACATGTTCATACTACATATTCGAAAAGAATCCATGACATGAAATTTAGACTGGTACTTTCCTTTAAGAGGAGGCGCGAGTTCTGAACGGGTAAGTACTATAGTATAGATCAACGAATTTGTCATGCTACGCAAGGTTCCCAGAACTCAAGAGGCATTTTTCATATCAATTCATGTTTTTTTCATATTCAAATACTTTCATATTTGAATACATACACGTCAGTTCCGAGTAGCGCAGTCAATCAATCAATCAATCATTTATCCAGAAGCGCTATATCTTGACTATACAACAAGTTCATACGGTACACCACAAGGGCTAAGCGCTGGGAGAAACACAGTTTAGCAACGGGGATGGTAGGGTCGAAAGTCGAAAGTCGATATTTGATAGATATTCAGTCGATAATCATTCGATTTCCTTTCCATAATCCATTCTCATGAGCTATTCCCCGCCTTGCTCAAGGATACTGGGGGAAGATCATTTCGACTCGACCGCGCGATGCGAGAGATTAAGAAATAATAATCATAGTTATGGTACACATGGTCAGTAGCGCAGTCATATCGTAATAAATTATTAATCGAAGTTAATCTCACGATCCATCATGAACGATTCGCAGGTAACACTCCGTCTCTTCGTTCCTCTGCCACACTCGCCCAGTCAGAGAGACGCTATTCGAAGTGGGCACTGGAGAGGGAGGTGGAGAGAAAGAGGGAGGGAGAGAGAGAAAGAGAGGGAGAGAGAGAAAGAGAGGGAGAGAGAGAAAAGAGAGAGAGAGAGAGAGAGAGAGAGAGAGGACACACTGCGCGTGCTGCGGGAACTACCTCCCACCCTCCTGCCACTGTTGTACAGTACAATCCGTAATAAGTAGAAAATTTGTAGAAATAAGTTAAATTTATATTAAAAGTAATAAATCGCTGTAACTCCGTTCAGAGACGGAATTTTGAGTTACATCAAAAGAGATAATTGTTGTTCACTGTAGTCTGCATGTGACTACGCAGTTTGTTTTGTGGTTTCATCGCTTTGTGCCGGAGTTCTCCATTTTCACGAATATCGAGAGAAATGACGATAGTAACTCATGTCGCCACCTGGTCAAGGTGGACGACAGCGGAGTTGAACGTGGCAGACACCGTGCCAAACACACACAAGAACACACGCGATACGGCACGAAAAGGCAATTTTATTACAAGAAAAGTAGCATAAGCTAGTGCAGATGGAGTTGACGATGAAGAGGCTTGGTGGTGGGTTTATATACTGCCGGACAGTGGCGTGAGGATTTGCAGGAAGGGTGCAGGAAGAGTGCTGAGGAGATCGCCGGCAGGCGATTGTGGTCTGCAATGACAACAAATTAGCATTTGTCTCGGACAGGAAGCGAAGTGATCATGGGAACAGTGTGGAAAGTGATGCAATTGGATGTAGGTTGCTTGGTTGGTTGGTCTCTGAGGAATGTGGCCAGAAGCCTCTCTCTCTCTAACTGTCTGCCTGTACTCTCTCTCTCAGTGATTCACACATGATGTGACGCGCGGAAGAGAGGGGAGAGCGCGAGGATGAGAGATCCGAAGCACGTGCGATGCGCGTGTGGTGCGCGTGCGAAGCGCGAGGCAGAGCACGTGTGATTCGCGTGTGATGCTCGTGCGATGCGCGTGTGATGCTCGTGCTATGCGCGTGTGACGCGCGTGTGATGCTCGTGCGATGCGCGAGACAGAGCACGTGTGATATGCGTGTGAGAGAGATGTATCAGTTATGCGCGTGAGAGCGACGTGTGAGAGCGACGAGTCAGCGAAGCTCGTGTGCGAGAGATGATAGCATCAGAGGGTGTCGTTGAGAGCATGCTAAGTATCCGTGTGCGCAGCATACGTCACAGCTATCCCCATTGCGGGTTGCCGACCTCGGCAATTGGAAAAAAAATACCCGCCGCGAAGGGGAGTAGTAGTGGCGATAAGCCGAGTGGCGAGTGAGTGGCGAAAAGCCAAGACCTCATTCCATGATGTTAGTGATCTCCTGGCGGAGACGGGCAATATACCTTGGCGTCCACCTCGACCACCTTGTCGTCGTCATCCTCGTTCTCGGCCCGGCCGATGGGAAGGTGGCAGTAGACACCTTCCTTGAGAGTGAGCTCGGCCTGCTCCGTCGGTTGAAGGAGATCATCACGGGTGGGGTTGTCGGGCGATACTCCGGGGATCCCTCGTTCACCCAGTCCCCCATGGGAGATGACGGCGCGTACACGGGCGTGGTCGGGCCGGTGTCGGCGGCAAGGTCGTGCGGGCGGGTGAGAAAGCAGAGCGGACACGGCGGAGCTGGACGACGTGGCGGGTGCGGCGGCGCTGGGATGGGTCAGCAGGGTCGAACACAACGAGTCCTGTGTCATGGTGCGAGGGATGGAGCAAGAAGCCCTGGATACGGGAGTGGAAGAGGGGCTAAACGCCGGAGCGGGGGCGGCGGAGTCGTCCTGAGTCGCGGGAGTCGTCTCCGCTTGGGTCGGGTCCTGCGTGGGAGTATTCGATTCCATGGAGGTAGTCCGTGAGTGATAGGCGGCGTGGTCATCGGGTAGTCATCGTGAAGAGTGGCCGAATCGGTTGAGGCCAGATCCATCATACACATGCCCTCATTCGGTAGAGCGTTTTTAGGAGTGTCGCGACGACGGCGGTTGAATCGAGCTCGGTGATCAGCGTTGTCGAATTAGTGTAGTTCTTTGTGGTTGCAGAAACGCCATCAGCGAGGAGTGAGGTGTGGGTGAAGTTGTTGAGCGTGTCGGTGGGTAGGGCGGCGGGTTCAGAGGGCACATCGACGGGTGCAGTGGGCAGGTTGTTATATGTCAAGTCGCAGTAAGCGAGTTGTAGATAAAGTTGAGTGTGTTGTCTGTGGCAAGGGGCGGCGTCAGGTCGGAATCGGTGGGTCCGGTGGGGAAGCGGGCGTGTCGGTCAGCGTGTGGCAGGGGGCGGGCGTGTCGGTCAGCGTGTGACAGGGGGCGGGCGTGTCGGTCAGCGTGTGACAGGGGGGCGGGCGTGTCGGTCAGCGTGTGACAGGGGGCGGGCGTGTCGGTCAGCGTGTGACAGGGGGCGGGCGTGTCGGTCAGCGTGTGACAGGGGGCGGGCGTGTCGGTCAGCGTGTGACAGGGGGCGGGCGTGTCGGTCAGCGTGTGACAGGGGGCGGGCGTGTCGGTCAGCGTGTCGGTGGACAGGGCGGCGGACGACAATGAGAGTGTTGCCCGTAGTAAGCGGCGACGTCAGTAGATGTAAAGTCGCCATAAGCGATGGTGGAGGTGTGAGTGGAGTCGGTGATCGCGTCGGCATGCGTGATGAATGCGTAGGTGCCTCCATCATCAGGTTTTTCCAGAACTTGGTGTCGAAGAATGCGCGTGCTTCTCCTCGAGTACGGTCTGCTCCTCCGCAGGGTCTTCCATTGGGCTCGGAGTGGTTAGCATCATCGGGCGTCATTAGGACGAGGCGTCGGGTCTTCAGACGCCATCAACTTTTCATTGCGGCTTGCCATTGGCTGATGGATTCAGGTGGTTTGTTGTCGAATGAATCGCAGCCGAGAATGTGCCGGTGACCGTAGGGATGGGTGAGACAGTGTGGACACACAGACACAGTTCAGGGACTTCATTTCCAGAAAAGGATTGGGAGGAGCTCTACTAGAATGTTTGATAAAGTTATATCAATGATTATCGCGCATCGCAAATTGTCATATATGTAAAAACTGTGAAAGGTTTTTTTTGCTGGGATTTACAATGAGATTTTTGTGCGGCGAGTAGACCCGTGTCGGTGAGTGATTTTGCGCGCGATTGTGGACATAAACATACATAGCGTCTACTGGCTGCGAGAGGCTGGCTTCAAAGAATTTCTCGGACTCGCCAGTTATACATTGATTGGAAGTGGAAATAATCCGGTCTGGACAGACGGGTTCGGGGGGTACGGGGGTAGGTATGTAGGTAGTTGCAGTTTATGGAGAAAATTGGTATTGACTGATTGACTTCGTCGAAGATTAAAAATCGCTGCGGTGGTCTATGCGCTATGGAGGGAGCTTGGTGCGCAAATCGTTTCCGAAAATAATGTTGCATGCAAGAACGCCTTTTCTAGCTGTTACGTCACTCGAAAATTGCACTTTGTTTTCAAAATACGCGGATAGTCACAACTATATACTTCTGTACCTGACAATCCTGTCGCTTTTTCTATACGTGGAGAATCAAAGTGGAAAACACCTACTACGGTTGCGAGAGAGGTGTTAGCTACCATAATTGCGGATACATCTACGTTATTTCTGGTGGCGGACCCTTGCGAAAGAAAGGAGGGTTCGGATTCAATGTTGAATACAGAGAGACCGAGTTGCGGGGATGAGGTGCGTGATAAGCCATCAGAGAGAGAAGCGCGGATATTTGGAGAAGACGTGGGATCAGAGAGAGACGTGGAGTGCGAGACGAGTCAGCGATAGCATGAGTTTGTGAAAGATGCACAGAGTTAGACGCAGGCAGATCAGAGATAGCGCGGGTAGGCGAGAAACACGGGTAACACGACAACTTCCATTAGATCATCAGAAATCTCGGAGATAATAAAATAGAGTTGTTTTCTCGACACGAGAGTAAAGGGTCTTCTTAGATGCACTTTTACCCTGAACTATCGTTCGGGGTGGTCCAAAGAAGGTCCAAACAAGCCCCGAACAGCCTCGTTTTCAATGGGAAATCGTTTGGCCCAAACACCTCTTATTGAGGGCAAACTTTGCCCGAACACGTCCGAACATCGCTCGGCAGCCCCAAACAACCCCGAAAGATCAGCCCAAAACAATGAAATGAGAGAGAATCGCTTGGAGCTCGCTGGGTCCCGAAACGAGTGACCTTTCATGTGATGATAGAGTATGATAGCATGACATCATGCCAGCCTGCGCGACCGCTCGGTCGAAACAGCTGATCGACTGCGATGAGAAAACGGATGTTTGTGAAGTTCTTGTTGATAATATCACTGTGTTTGGAGATTTGTCATTGACTTTTTTGTGAATTGTACTCCCTATGTTTGCCTTTTTTTTCTTTGTGCGATTTGTGTGATATGCCCTGAGGCTTCAGTTTCCTCCATTTCGAAAGTGATTTTTGAATTCAATCACTTGATTGTGTGTTTAAGGGGCTGATGATTACATATCAGAAAAAGAAACACTATCAGAGCACATTCAACTCGAAACACGGTCACAAGTTAATGAAGTAATGACGAAACAATCAAAACCAGAGACCACTTTCTACACGTTTTCTCATTGCTGTCAATCAGCTGTTTTGACCGAGCGGTCGCGCAGGCTGGCATGATGTCATGCTATCATACTCTATCATCACATGAAAGGTCACTCGTTTCGGGACCCAGCGAGCTCCAAGCGATTCTCTCTCATTTCATTGTTTTGGGCTGATCTTTCGGGGTTGTTTGGGGCTGCCGAGCGATGTTCGGACGTGTTCGGGCAAAGTTTGCCCTCAATAAGAGGTGTTTGGGCCAAACGATTTCCCATTGAAAACGAGGCTGTTCGGGGCTTGTTTGGACCTTCTTTGGACCACCCCGAACGATAGTTCAGGGTAAAAGTGCATCTAAGAAGACCCTTAATAGCGAGCGGAAATGGAAAGGGAAGTGGATATGTGGTTGCGCGATAAGCGACAGCGACAGAGAGGGAATGAGGCGCTCCGTTAACAATTTATAGGAGAGACAGACGGTGGAGCAGCTCGGGAGTGCGAGAGGAAGCGGGTAGAAAACAACCTAGTATTCAGATGCATGTCAATTTGCAAACATAAAAGAGACCTAATGCAAATTGCGGAGACGATTACGCAACTAAAAAAAATCAAGCGACGAAGGTGCGAATCATTTGTGCTCACCGTTCTCCTTGATGACGGCTCCGGTGGCGACTCCGTGTCCCTCCGACTCTGTGCTCGTCCAGATCTGCAACACGGGAGGAATAAGTTATCTTTAGTGGGATTGGTTCGGGTGAAAGTTACTGTCTGCTGCGCTGAAAAGTGGGTGGAACTACGAATTTGTTTGACAATCCTCTGATGACCGGACTTACCTGTAAAGCGACTACCACTGCCTCTCTCTTCCCTACGGCCAGACCATGCGCATGGCCAAGGCCAACTCTCAGGGTTACTATACATGATCGTTACAGCCTTTACTTTTTCTAAACGTACACACCTTGACGGTGGATCGGTGGTCTCGCACTTGGTCGATAGTGACGTCATCCTGTTCTCTGCCTTGCTCAAAAGCGTCTCATTCGTGTTTTCCTCGAACATCGTCTCCAGTACGTCGAGAGATGTCGTGTTGAACAGGGCACCACTGTAGATGCTCATCTAAAACAAGGAGGTACAGGAACAGTACCGAAGATGGAGCAACATGCAAGGTGTTATGCCCTTCTTCAATTGTGTCTGTCACGTGGACGTGAGGATCTTTGAATGAGCATGTCTCTTCCCCGTCTCTCTCTCCTCACGTCGCCTCCCACCGTCATTCTCACTCGTGGGATGCATCGAAGCAGCCCGCTCCAACACACACGCTGATCATGGCTGCGCTCATACTAGTTCGTAGCCTCCCCTCTCCCTCTCCCCCCTCTCTCCCTCTCTCTCTCTCTCTATCTCTCTCTCTGTCCTCTCTCTCTCTCTCTCTCTCTTTCTCTCTCTCACCTCCCTCCCTCTTCCAGTACCGCTTCGCCTCGCAAGGCGACCTCATCCGCCTCTATCTCGGCGGTATGTTCTGTCTACTCGCCGGTCTGCTTCACAACCAGACCGCATTCGTCATCGAACCCGTCGTCAACGCCATCACCGGTACTGTACCGTAATCGAGTTGGGGTACTGTAGAGTACCGTATACCTAATTTAGACAAGAACTCTACGATCGACATGAGCGCGGCGTTTGAGACGGCCGCCCTCTCGTTCTGCGTCTACGGCTGCATCTCTTTTGTCTCGTACTTTGCCGGGGTAATCGATAATCGATCGATAACCAATCAATACGTTTTCCAGCTGGTGCTGCTCCAAACAGTGTGCGAGTCTACGGTGTCTGTTCTGAAGCGTCGCTTCTTTGCGGCAGTCTTGCAACAGGAGAAGGCGTGGTTTGACCAACGAGAGACTGGAGAGATCACTAGTCGACTCACAGAGTGAGGAAGGGGAAACTGTACTTTGAATTCGAAGAATACTGTAGAGTACAGTACCCCGTAGTAACACGATTACTGTACTTTGAATTCACAGAGGCATGGAGCGTGTGCGAGACGGCACGGGCGATAAGATGGCGCTCATTCTCTACAACGTTGGCAACGGCATATCGGGTGTCAGCATAGGAGTGTACTATTGGTAAGGTGTACTGTAGCTACCGTAATCTGGTTACTGTAACTGTACCCGTTTCAGCTGGCAGATGGCTCTCATGACGCAGCTCTTCTACCCGTCGGTATTCATTCCCATATTCTTCCTCTGGAAGGGAATCTGGAACGCCGAGCAGGAGTGAGCATCTCTCTCTCTCTCTCTCTCTCTCTCTCTCTCTCTCTCTCTCTCTCCTCCCTCTCAACTCCCTCTAATTCAGGGAGAAAGAGGAGAAGGCGCGAGCGTCGGCCATCGCCGAAGAGGTCCTCTACGGCATTCGCACCGTCATCGCCTTCAACGCGCAGAAAAAGGAGATGGGCAGGTAGGGCTACGGTACAATGAATTTGACGTACGGTACATTGAGTTAGGCGCACGGTACCTTGATTGTGGTATACGGTACTTTGAATATCTCTCAGGTACTCGTCGTGTCTGTCGGAGTGGATTCGTCTGGGTCGGCGGTCTGCCCTTTTCCTCTCGGGAGTCGTCTCGCTTCTCGTATTCGCTCTCATCGTCTCGGTCGCCTGGGCGTTCTTGTGAGTTTCCGATTGATTCCATTTTATTCGACTCTTGAACACACTCACACGGGCAGCCCACGCACTTGTGGTGGCCGATTTTGATATAATTAGGCACCTATACACAACTTTTTACGCTGAATCCGAATATGACCATAACTTTCCCAAAATAGCACTTTGAAGGAGTTTTGGCCCCGCACCGAATAGACTACCCTTGAAAACGACCTGTCAAACAACAGCGACGCGGCGGAATGGTTTGTGAGTTAGGAAATCTGAAATGACGGTCGGTAGTTCTATCCTCGCTGCTGCCAGTGTTTTTTGCACTGTAATATCTCGAGTGCAAAATCATAATTGTTTATTGTAATCCTGTTAACAATGTTTTTGCAAAACCATATGAAGCAATCGAAGTTCTCGCATTTTGGACATTGTATGAATGATGCTTTATTCTATGAGCTTTGCAGCACGCATGAAAGTTGATCTTCCCCGTTTGTTTGAAACAGTACTCGGCGAATTTGCATAATTATGTGAAATCAAGTTGGAGTGTCTTGGGGCGAAGATAAAAACTGCAACAAAAAAAAAACGCTGGCAGCAGCGAGGATAGAACCACCGACCGTCATTTCCGATTTCCTAACTCACTAACCGTTCCGCCGCGCCGCTGTTGTTTGACAGGTCGTTTTCAAGGGTAGTCTATTCGGTGGCCAAATCTCCTTCAAAGTGCTATTTTGGGAAAGTTATTGTCATATT
Organism: Rhabditoides inermis; assembly: GCA_963966185.1. NCBI lineage: Eukaryota > Metazoa > Nematoda > Chromadorea > Rhabditida > Rhabditidae > Rhabditoides > Rhabditoides inermis. Next base: position 722,714 of record CAWZYM010000312.1, read on the forward strand.
CGGATTCAGCGTAAAAAGTTGTGTATATGTGCTTTATAACATCAAAATCGGCCACCACAAGTGCGTGGGCTGGCCGTGTCAGTTTTTATTGTGATCTCAAAACTGGCGTCTCTTTCAGTTTATTCTTGAAACGTATTAGTTGGTCGCTTTTCTAATCGTGGGGAGAGCGCGCACTCGAACACTGCTTTTGAAACGCCGCCGAAGCAGCTGAGTGAGACACATTGTAGTCCTTCGACACAAGAGTTCGCCAACTTACCTCAGCTATCATCGTAAACTGTCCTAGTAGCATTAACAACGTTATTCGTGCAGTTGAGTTTCTTCACATATTTCCATTGCTGTAAACAAATTGTCGTGATAACTTCAATCGCTCTTGAAACGTACTTACATCTCAAATTGGAAAACCGTGTAGTTTGAAACAAAGAATCACTAGCTAGCGGTGGCAAAAGTCTTTTCGCGCTCGAATCAAATCCATAGGTGTGGTCAGTCTCTTCAAAACAGCCTCCCACAGATTGGGAATACGCTGATTGGTCGTGTATCGTGGGCGTTTCGACTTCATTATGAGACTCTCATTGAGACTCATTGACATGAGCCGTTATGAGACAGAATTATGATTATGATATTATGATTATGAGAAACAAATTCCGCGCACTATTTTTCTTCCAGCTACGGTACGTATCTGATGACGCAGAACGAGAATATCAAATCCGGCATCGTGCTCAGCTGCTTCTGGACCTGTATACAGGTAGGGACGGCATTCCTCCAACTTATCGGTTTCAAGGGTATACGTAAAAGTTAAAGGTAAAGGTAGCTCCCGATTCAAGAGACTTATGAGTACTCTGCGGGGGTCGAAGGAAGACTATGGCACGAGGGTATACGTATGAACGACAATATTGAATTGGTTTCACTATATGCAATGATCACGGCTTACCACTACAACGCGTGGTTGTTTCTTGCCAAAAAAGTGATATATTATGGATACGATGAAAAGTACGTTTCAGTTGTGCTACGTGTGCGGTCAGATCGGTCCTCAGACGGGCGCAGTGTCGGCCGCCTACGCCGCACTCACACCCATATTCGAGGTCATCGACAAGGTATACGGTATCACATTCATATCAATGCAAATCCCTGATATCGCAGGTTTGCTAGATTACGCTTGGACTTGCGGCCACTGTTTTAGGTAGCATTTCTAATATGTTTCAGACCGGATAGATACTCGACGTTAGACGGAAACTCTAATTTTTCGTGTTGATCCGCCTGACGTATACAGTAACCTGAAACACTACCGTGTCCCTTTTCAGAAGACGGAGGTGAAGTCCGGCTCTGCTCTGCAGCCGCAGTCCGGATCGATCAGCATCGCCCATGTCGACTTCCACTACCCCTGCCGGCCAGAGCAACAAGTTCTATTCGACATATACATGAATGTGGGTGGAGAGAGATACGTTTCACCTTAGAGAGAGGAAGCGAGTGAGAACGAGAGGAATACGTTTCACGGTATGCGTATCAGTAGTGAAGCGTTCATTGCGTTTATTTTATTCATTGTGTGGCGTAATAAAATCATTAGCTTATTGTTTCTGAGAGAGAGAGAGAGAGAGAGAGAGATTGAACCTTCAGATCAAAGCCGGTGATCGTGTCGCGTTTGTGGGTCGCTCCGGCTCCGGGAAGAGCACACTGCTCAAGCTCCTTCTCAGGTTCTACCAACACAAGGGAGAGGTACTGTAGGTTACTGTAGATACAGATTACGGTACTTACAATTTCAGATCAAAATCGACGACATTCCAGTGAAGAAGATCTCGATGGCGCACATTCACAACATCATCGGAGTCGTGTCGCAGGAACCCGTGCTCTTCACCGATACGGTAAGAGGAAATAGGGTACTGTAGATAGGTGTACGGTAACCTGGATTACCGTAGGTGGCGAACAACGTGCGCCTCGGGAACCTGGAGGCGACGCAGGAGGACATTCAGCGATGCTGCCAGGAGTCGAACGCCCACGACTTCATCACTCACCTGCCACAGGTATACTGTAGATGGAGATGTGGGTGCTGTAGCTACGGAGTAAACTGTAAAGCAGATATGGGTACTGTAGCTATGAAGTCTACTGTAGATGCAATTATGGGTACTGTAGTAAGTACGGTATACGGTACCGGGTGTACTGTAGGGCTACAACACTCGTATCGGCAAGGGCGGAGTGCAGCTGTCGGGCGGAGAGAAGCAGCGGGTGGCGATTGCGAGGTGATCTCTCTCTCTCTCTCTCTCTCTTTCTCTCTCTCTCTCTCTCTATCTCTCTT
>CAWZYM010000312.1:730000-797500 GCA_963966185.1 Rhabditoides inermis
ATGTGATTTTGATTGTGCATACGTTTCACTCGTCCATGTCGTTTGATTTGACTAGTGTTGGATTGACAGTAAATTGACGTGATTTGAGGGTTACGATACGTATGTCGGCGATCACGGCAACCTTCTGTCGGGCGGGCAGAAGCAGAGGATTGCTATAGCGAGGTGAGCGATCTCTCTCTCTCTCTCTCTCTCTCTCTCTTTCTCCCTCTCTCAAACCTATACTCTCAGAGCCCTCATCCGCAAGCCTCGCATTCTCCTTCTGGATGAAGCCACCAGTGCTCTTGACGCCAACAGTGAGAAGGTGAGAGTTGTTTGAAACCGCTCAGATGAGCGGGGCGCAGGCCAACCAAAAGTCGTCCGCGGTCCTCAAGCCTAGGCTTCTTCCCGCTCGCGCCCCGCTCCTTTCCCGTTCATCGCGGTTGGAGAGTCTCCAAATTCAAGGGGATGGCGAAATACATACTACAGAAATGATCCTGTGAAGTATGATCTCGACGAAACAAATTCAGCCAACGCCTATCTGGGTTCGCAGAGTGCAACTCGCGCCGGGTTTACACTGTCACATTGCGCGCGAAAAGTCTTATTCGAAAGGGCTGACCCACACATAAACATAAAACATTACAAACATAACAAACAAATAAATAAACGACATTTTCTCAGCTCGTCATCTCGGCGCTGGACAATGCGCGGGAGGGGCGGACGTGTATCGTGGTGACTCATCGACTGGCCAGCATCCAGAAGGCCAACAAGATCGTCGTCATGCGGGAAGGGGTGGTGAGGAAACGGGATTCGAATTGTTGATATCCAAATACTGATCTTGCTATCGAATCTCTTGCTCGAATCTTTGATATCGAATCTTGCTATCGTTGGGTTATGTGAAGTGAATGCGATGTTTCATAGAAGAAAACAATAGAAACGGGAGAATTAGAAGTTAGAGACAGGAGAGAGAGACATGAGAGAGAGAGGAAGAGGGGGGGGGGAGGGAGAGAGAGAGAGAGAGAAACAGGAGAGAGAGATGCAGGAGAGAGAGGGAGGGAGAGAGAGAGAGAGAGATCCCCTCTTCAGGTGGAGGAGTCTGGCACACACAACAAGCTGCTGGCGGCTCGCGGTCTCTACTACAAACTCGTGACTCTCGCAAACGGAAACGAAAAGACTGCAAAGACGGTCCAGGACGAATAGAGTGTTTGTTTACTTGTTTCCTTGTTTGTTTACTTGTTTACACTTTAGGCCTCGCCAGCGTCTTCTCTTACACGCGCTTAGAAACTTATTATACAAACTTCTCAAACTAGGATTAAAATAGGATAGTGACTACGTGTCTTTTGTATGTTTGTGTCTTGTGATGATATGGATTTGGAATAAAATGTTTTTGAATAGGTGTTTTTGAATAGGTTTTTGAAGGTCTGCAAACAATGTTTAGATCACTGGATTACTGTAGCTATTTCGGTCGGTGGTCTGATCTGTTTTCGCTCGTTCTCACACGTGTAAACTAGACATGTTATTTGTTTATACTGAAGTGGATTGCCGTTCTCTGAGAACAGCTGTTGCGAAAACAGGGAACAAGGATGCGAGGACGGCGATTTATTGTCCCATTGACCGGTGGGAAAACGTAAACACATTGCGTAGAGGAGGGGTATAAAACCCCTCGGAGTTCGAAAAACACATGTCTCCTCATATCTTCATGATTTTCGTGTAGATTACTGTAGATACTTGTCGACATCATGTTCGTGTACTGTAGTTGTGAATGACTACTGTACATTGGCGGGACTTCAAATGTGTGTTTTCAGAATGCGCGCTCTTCTGATCCTTGCTGCCCTGCCCGTCATCATCACTGCCGTCAAGATCAAGGTAGGGGGCGGGGCTAGAAGGGGCGGGGCTAGTGGGTACATGCATTACTTTTCATACGCGTTTACACTACTAAAGATACTGTAACGCAATGAATTAGCTGTTGGGATTGCTCGTGAATACACATAACGTTACAGTGGCGAACAGTGGCGCATTATTTTCGACTTTGGATCATAACTTGACCCATTGGAATGCAAAACAAACGAAAAAAACAACGATTCAAAGCTGTCACCGCGTTACCACACCATTTACCATCACTCTTGCAGCCACGGGTTCGATTCCTGTTTGCAACTTTGCCTGAAACATACATGCACCTCGGTGCGTGGTGATTTCGTGCAAATTTGAAAATTTCATTACCACACGGTTCTAATATACGCATCTATTCCTTTCAGTTACGTTTCACCTTTTGCACTAACCGCAGAAAGAGAACTTTGAGTGAATCAGTCTAGCATACTGATGAATCTTGGCTCAACTACATCACATACATACGTTCCACACGACTCTTATAGCGTGTACGAGAGAAAGACATTAATCTACAGGCTACAGCGTATGAGATCCACTTTGTTATATCCAATAAAACACCATTTCACCAATAAAAAGTATGTATTTAAAAACATGTTAAAATACGTTGTTCACTTGAAAGCTTATTTCAGTACAACGTATAATTTGGACTATTCAATCAAGCATTATAACACAAAAACACATCAAAACAAAAAAAATCAAAACACAAAACACATTACAACATTTCAGGCGACGTTCAACTGCATGGACAAGGTGTACGACAAGGGAGATGCGGCAGTGAAGCTGATGAGCATGGATTGTGAGGGGAGAGAGAGGAAGAGAGAGAGAGAGAGAGAGAGAGAGAGAGAGAGAGAGAGAGAGAGAGAGGAGGGAGGGAGAGAGGGGAGAGAGAGGTGGAGAGAGAGGAGATAGAGGGAGGAAGAGAGAGACTGACAGTATGAGAGAGAGAGAAGAGAGAGAGAGTGTGTGTGAGAGAGAGAAGAGAGAGGGAGGGAGAGAGGGGAGAGAGAGGTGGAGAGAGAGGAGATAGAGGGAGGGAGAGAGAGACTGACAGAATGAGAGAGAGAAGAGAGAGGGAAGGAGAGAGGGGAGAGAGAGGTGGAGAGAAAGGAGATAGAGGGAGGGAGAGAGGGGAGAGAGAGGTGGAGAGAGAGGGGAGAGAGAGGTGGAGAGAGAGACTGACAGAATGAGAGAGAGAGAAGAGTGTGTGCGTGTGTGTGTGAGAGAGAGAGAGAGAAGAGAGAGGAAGGGAGAGAGGGGAGGGAGAGGTGGAGAGAGAGGAGAGAGAGGGAGGGAGAGAGAGACTGACAGAATGAGAGAGAGAGAAGAGAGAGAGTGTGAGAGAGAGAAGAGAGAGGGAGGGAGAGAGGGGAGAGAGGGAGGGAAGAAGGGAGAGAGAGGGAGGGAGAGAGAGACTGACAGAATGAAAGAGGAGAGAGAGAGAAGAGAGTGAGAGAGAAAGAGAGCGAGAGAGAGAAAAAGACTCCTCTCCTTGCAGACAACAACCTTGCCACGACGACTTCTGACAAGAAGGGCGGGTTCGAGATGACTGCCACGCAGGACAACGCAGACATGGTGCAGATCGACCATACATGCACCGGAGTGGTGGGTGAAGAGGGGCGGGGCTAGAAGGGGCGGGGCTAGAGCTCGTAGAGCTAGCGGTAGACTGGGTGAGGAGAAGAAATCATGACTAGAAGGGACCTTGTATCTCTCTCCGTGTGGGCGGGGCCTGAGTGGGAGGATCGTGACTCCATCCCCTTTTCCAGCCCTGCCACATCACCTACAACATCCCGGAGGAGTACAAGCCGGGAGGCGCCAAGAGCAGCTCGGTCAGTGTTATATAAAAAAATCTATATAATTCCGAAAGCGATACGTTTCACCGCACGCCCATATTCACTGATGGTCCACTCGCATTCAATTTATGTCCTCCATCTTCATCATCGAAACGTGCTGTGGCCGAGAGATTTTGATCTTTATGCATATATGATGCAGCTTAGCTTTTGCCAGTCTAGCTAGCATAGATACAACCTTATAGGTCACCTTTCACCTTTCACATATGTCAACTGCTGCCGTTTCTATGCAACTTTAGCAATACATCTCATCTCAAAAATCGTGACAAATTACAAATAGTGAGAAAAAGGCGGGAAACTCAAATTTGAATATTTTGCAGATCTACGATCTGGGTACCGTGGAGCTGAAGCACGCAGAGTCACAGAAGGGCGAGATGCGCTCCTGCAAGGTCCACTAATCGATTATCGATTGATTATCGATTCATTGATTCATCCTTTTTCACCCACACTGTTGTAATAATCTGTATATAGCTGCCATGTTTATGATAAACAAATGATCTTTTGGGTTGTGTTATGCAGAAAAAGATGCGAAAAGTCTCGTGCAGCGGTAGCTTGTTTACAATGTGCGCTATAAATGTTTGGAGCGTTCCTTTTGGTTTATCGATTCTCAACATGTATCGACTAATTCTACTCGGCTTCTTCGTGTTGGCTGCTGCCGATACGGATTTCCATGTCAAGGTACGGTGGATCAATCAATCGTTAATTAATTAATTAATTAAACTCACTTTATTTAAAAGGCAAAACTCGAGTGTAATGGCAAGCCGTACAGCGCAAGCTACCAGACATACGTGTTTGGGACGAGTGAGTGTGCTTTTTTGTGGGTAGAAACCTATAAAAGAGAAATAAGTAGATCAATAATATATATTTCTAGAACACCACACTTACGTACACAATCCCCACTGCGATGGAACAATGGACTACGAAGTTTTCACTGTTTTAGTTCTGAAATAATTGATTTTCGTACAGACATATAGCGATGACTTCTCGCCACTGCACTCTTTCGAAGTGCGGCACAACTGCTTGACGACGGTAGGTTCAAGCTCCGCCCATCTGACCACGCCCACATTTCAGGAATGCAGGATTCACTACTCCATACCGGCAGAGTATAAGAAAGGAGGAGAGAAGGCAGGACAGGTGAGAGAGAAAGAGAAAGAGAGACAGAGAGAGACGGACAGAGTAACAGACGAGACTTCAGATCTGGGATCTCGGCACCATTAAACTTGATGATCGGACCGCGAAGAATGGAGCGACAATAAACTGCACTAAAAATAGTAAAAATGTGAAGATAAAACATGGTTTTCTGTGAATTCATATTGTTCTACATTGTTTCGATTTCGAGCCTATTTTTATCCTCGGAACTTGTTGAATAAACATAAACACAGACAGCGGGGCGAAGGAAAAAGTGCTGCGCGAGTGGGGGACTGTTTATCGCGCGGTCATATAAATCAACACTACATGTCTCTCTTTCTGACTATATTCTATGCCATGTGGCGGCAACTTCTCATCACCGCTGCAGCCTTTGTTGGCATTGCGACGTCGGATTCGTCCACCTACCACATCACGGTGCCGTTGCTTTGCATCTCTCATTCAGATTCTTTGACTTTCCCAGGTATTTCGAAATCGATTGTTCAGGGCAACCTGAAATGTTTCGGCAAGCCTTATTCTGGATCTTACAACGTCACGATGCGCGCATTTAGTGAGTATAAAACTTTAAAACTACTATTATAATTTAAACTCAGATACTAACGCGTGCGTACTTACATACGTTTCAATGCAATCGTGAATGAATGAAAACCAATAACAATAATTAATACACTTCATGCGAAGCACTTCAAAACCACTACATCTGTACACAAAATTATTTTTATTTGAACATTTTTGTCAAAAATATATCTCTGATTTACTGTTACGTGTACCAACCACACCTTCTGCTCAAATTCATGAAGACCTTGCAACGCCATGACAAAGAGGAAAAGTGAGAATTAAACACTCCGATTTCGTCCGCTTTCTCAGATGCGAACGTGACGCGCCCTTTTCCCTGTCCTGCCAACTTCTGTTCGGGCAGACTGTCTATGCATGGCGGCAACCCGGACCGGGTCGAGTTCACCTCCGTCGAGATAGAACACACGTGTCATCCACAGGTGAGGGGATAGAGAGAGAGAGAGAATGATTGCAGTGATTTCAGCCCTGCACTGTCACCCTGGGCATGTCGTACCCCGCTGAATACAGATATGGAGGAGAAAAGACGGGAGAGGTGAGTACATAAGTAGGCATTGAACGCCTCTTGTGTGCAATCGAACGATTCGCGCCTGTAAGGAAGTATGCACCTATACTTAGTGGGCCCGCAAATGAGTGCCATTCTTTATACGAGAGACATTAGAGTGGTTAGACAACGATCAGAACCCTTTTGGATGATGATTTCAATTTGACAAAATTTTGCTTGTGTAGCAAGATTGAACCCGCAGCCAGTTGCTTGCTAATAAGCGAGAGCGTTACCACGCCAGGTGGTCATGTGTGTGGATCAGTGGAGTAGTTATGTGAACGGCAAAAATAGTCTGCTGTGCATTTAGTTCAGTATACGGTATGTTCAAAACCCACGAAAATGTTTTCAACGAAAAATTCCGAGCTAAGTGCGAGCCTATTATAAGTACGTAGATAGTCAACACTGGATGCGGTACAGTTCACGTTAAAAAAACAAGCACGTTGAGAACGAGGCATGATAAATACGGTTTTTTGACAATAACGTAAAAAACCACGCTTACCACGCTTACCACGCTTACCAAGCTTACCAAGCTTACCAAGCTTAGCACGCTTACCACGCATACCACGCTTACCACGTTATTAAACAAGAGATTTCTAATTCGTTTTTTTTCAGAAATGGGACATCGGCACTATCACCCTCGACGAACCGACTGCGCCGCAAAAAGTACTCCAGATTTTGTGCTGATCATAGTAGAAACATTATTGTGCTGATATGATCAGCAGATTCGAAGTATTTACTGATATGATCAGATTATCACCTATTTTGTGCCTATACATAACATTGTGAACATTGTTTTGAGTGTTGCGATAATTCCCTTGGTCTACAAAACAATTGTGTTCAATCAGATCACGAATGTTTCGTGTAAACAACAGAATGGTGTGAAATAAACAGTGAGTAGGAGATGATTGTTATAGAGAGAGAGAGAGAGAGAGTGTGTGTGTGTGTGTGTGTGTGTGTGTGTGTGTGTGTGTGTGTGTGTGTGTGTGTGTGTGTGTGTGTGTGTGTGTGTGTGATAGAGAGAGAGAGAGAGAGAGAGAGAGAGAGAGAGAGAGAGATGCAGGGGCGGGACAAACGGTGTTTGAGAGAGTTTTTGTATAAATACTCGGTCTCTAAACGACCTCGATTTCTAACAACTACATTACCGTTGGCCCAATACAACAATTGCACATTCTTCTTGTGTGTTTGTCTAACATTGTTCCACTCATAAATATGGTGCGGCGATCGCCTGTTTCCCACAGTTTGCTCGGCTCGCGTGCGCTTTTTTTCGGCAAACAAAGCCCCATCAACCCCCATCTACGTCCGTTATTCGCTTTTGTCATGTTGTGTTCATGATGTCATTTGCAACTCCAGCTTCTTTATCAGAATTTGTGTTGTTCGTTCAGTTCTTTTTGCCTTCGTATATTCGCAAATTGTTGTTTATTTTTCGCTCCCTAATCGTGTTTTTGCAGCGAGAAAAATGTATCAAATCGTGGTTTTCTGTCTAGCCGCTACAGCTCTGGCACAGGATTCGGTCAATGTACATATAAAGGTAAGAGGGAGGGAGGGAGGAAGGGAGGGAGGGAGGGAGGGAGGGAGGGAGAGAGAGAGAGAGATCATTTAGGCCAAGCTGGAGTGTTTTGGTGCTCCGTACACCAAGACTGGTCTCACTGTCGCCAAGGCTAATCTACTTGGACCAGAATGTGAGTTAGCTAACTTATACTTGAAAAGAAATTCGATGTTTTGAAAGAAGTTACGTTTCAAAGTTTTTTCAAGATGAGGACAATGTTTTAGCGATAATACTGACAATTTCCGGCACAGGATATCGAATGAGATTTGAGATTGATTAAAATACACGTGTTGTATCACCTATTAATTCATCAATAGTATAGTTTCCGGTTGAATTGAGCGAGATATAAAGAGAGATTATTTTGATTTCAGACCGCAACGTCACCCAAGCCACTTCCACTCCCACTGGAAGCATCGAAATACAGGGCAACGGCAGCGACATCCAGACATTCCATCTGCAACACTTCTGCTACTCAGCTGTGAGTCTCCGCCCATCTAGTTCCCGACCACTGCTCCTCCCCTCGTAGCCACGCCCCCATTTCAGCCGTGCACGATGATGTACACGATTCCCGACGAGTACAAAAAGGGTGGCGCGAAGGTCGGACAGGTCAGTGACGTCTCCCTCTCTCTCATCTCCCTTTCTCTCTCTCTCTCTCTCTCTCTCGCTCGCTCGCTCGCTTGCTTTCTCGTGATGTCATAACAGAAAAAAATGGCGTGGCGTGTCAGCTAGTAAGTATGTGTATGACGTGCGACGCGCACAATAAATCCGGTTTCTTGATTGCTACCGCGCAGTGGTTTTTTTTCATATCTTCTAATATTGTACACGAGGTGAATCACAGGTAAACATAGGTCATAGGTAAACATAGGTAAATAGGTAGTCATAGGTAAACAGAGAGTAGGGTGATCAAATGAAAGAGTAGCGGTAGTAATGTGACGACACAATGTTCGCGAGTTGACACTACAAGGACATCGGATGCACACACACATCAAATGAACTGTACTCGAGTACAATACGTACATTGACACACAACTCAAATGTTGGTATGTTGGAGTGTTTTGTTTTTTTCGTCTGATTCCATCATTTATTGTTGACATATACGGTTGTCAGAACAGAATTCTAAAGTGCGAAAAAGACCTTGTTTAAGTTTGAATACGTTTCATAAAGATCGTTTCAAGCAAAATCGAAGATAACCCCAATTGAGAGCCTATTCTGGAAGAAACTGAATACTACCAAAAACGGATGAATATCTTTGTTCATGCTCTCTCTCTATCAGCAATACTTAGTTTCAGAGATCATTATAATAAACGTCATTTATTGTGACTTGTCAGGTGTGGGACCTGGGCACGATCAAGCTGGATCGGCGTCAGTCCGAGGTCGACGGACTGAACATCGTCTGCGCCATGAATGGACGATAAAAAGAACATGTCTGTTTCTAAAGATGCACTTCGTGTGTTGTGATTTTTAACTGTACATTCTGCGATAAAGTTATAAGTTATGTGGTTATCTCGATTGCAGACCTTGAAAAATATTGGACCGGCAGTTTTCGTTTGCAAGAACTTTTATTAGATATGTATGTATATGTATGCGAACCGCGCAAACAAGTGAACAGTTTTGCGAATGAATGATGATCACACTAACAGCGGTGCATCTCCGAAGAGCATGCACTGCTCGCTCGGCTCTTGATACATGGCGTCTCCCGGCTGGCAGTTGAAAGCCTCCGAAAAAGCAGTCATCTGAAAATATTCAGTTTTCCATTGTACTGTCAATTGGTTTTGTTTTATCACACCTCTCTCATGTAAGCGTTGAGACGGAACAGAGGCCCCGAGTGTTTATCGAGCGGGCTGAAAATAAATATGTTGGAAAGTTACCACATCTTGGACAGGATTTCGGTTTTTCTCTTTGTTTCTTTATTGTCTTTCTGTGAATGGCCATTAGCAAATGAAATCACAAAGTTCAAGAGAGATACGTGACACGACAATGACTCACTCATGTCCCGACTGTGCCTTATCGACACAGCTGGCGATTGCAGGCCCATAGAAAAAGAGCTGTCGGTTGGTGAACGTCCTATCTCCCTCCTCCACTTGCAGCGTCACATCGTCCTGCGAAACGGCTACTGGTTACCAGTCACCCGTTACCAGTCACCAGTTACAATTTGCCGTACCAGTTACCAGTCACAAGATACCAGTCACCAGTTGCCGTACCAGTTACCTACCATCTTTCCCTCGAACGCGTTGAGGAAGGCTTTGTAGGCGATCCTGGCTCCAACTACGTCCGAAGCGTCCTCTTGGTGGGTGAAAGGAAAGCCGCTCTCGCACTCGAGTCCCTCCTGAAATCCATTTCAAATTAGTGTAAAGGTATTGAATTGAATTGAATTGAAGTATAGTCATTTTCTTAATACGCCTTCAGAACACCAACGATATGTAGTTGTTTACTCACCTCTGCGAACAACCTGCACGACTCTCGGTACTTTCCAGCCACGCACTCTGCTCTCACATGGTAGTGGCCGCTCTTCTCGAACGTCTCGTTGAGATGTGTGTACGTGTGCGCCACCTCGTGTCCCAACAGCATCGTCAGGAAGCCGAACTGTGGAGTGTTTGTCAAAAATGTTCGCCAAATGTTTGTTACTTCCAAATCCATGTTGTTTTGCGACAAAGCCATAACTCGTATATTACGATTTTCTGTGAACATAAGATGTAGAGTTGAACTCACTTGAAGAGCTTTGTTCCTCGCTTCTAGATGCATCATGCTTGCTCCAAACGTCATCATCACATTTGGTGGGGTGGTGAAGGGGTTATTGACTAGGAGAAGAAGTGCATAAACAAGATGGAGTTGTGCACTTACATGCGTTATACGAAAAATCCACAAAATAATGATAAGCATTCAGTAGGTTGTAGAACCTCGCAAACTGTCTCACTTCCGAGTCGAGGTCGCTATCGCTCAGTGTTTGATTCAATCTAAACAAACGTCGATTATTTTTCCTGAAAAGAAATCACTCACACAAAATGACCGTGAAGCTTGTTGATGTTCCAATACCAGTCCACTAAGTTTTTGCTTACTGCAGTACCGTCTTGTTTCAAGATTTCTATGCTCGGAGTGAAAATTGCTCGTTTGTTTTTGAGATAGTTCAATAGTTCTCCGTGATATTCATTCGCGGGATATGTCAGCTACAAGTATCATCTGTACTGAAACAACAAATAAAATGTTATACCTCTAATTCAGTAATCATGATATCTGATAGTTCATTAAAAATGGCTTCGATTGATTTCTCAGTTTCAATCAGTGTTTCGTAATCATTTTCAATCGCGATATGTGTTGTGAACAGAGCCTTCGTTGATTGTAACTTAAATGAAAACTTCAAATTGTTCTAATACTGTGCAACTAAGCAACTAACTACTGCTCTTATATTTATATTAGGCGTGAAACAAACGATTTTACATATTTCAGACACCACTGTGATATCAGATGATTGACAATCGCATCTAAAACCAATGATATTGATGATGACACATTTCGGTTAACACTAACTTTTCATTCTCCATAAGAGTAATGGCATAATTCCCTAAAACAGCAAGCGATTCTTCCTAAACAACCTCGATGAATCGATGAATGGGAACGAAAGAAGCAAATTACATACTGTTCTCGTTGACATCTCCGATAGATTTTCGAGCACACGTGGGTTCTGTGTGATTTTCTCGAGATATTCGTACGTTTTCACTGATAACGTATTCGCAGAATCGATTGTTCTAGGACAGACGTGGCGGTAGAAGTTCTCGCAAGGGTTGACACTGTGGTTGAGATGGTGTGCCAAGTGGCGGATGAAGAAATCGGGCGGCTTGGCAAACGAGCCATCACCGAAGACTAGAGGCAGGAGTGCGAATAGATACAACATGTTCTGACGTCTGACGCCCAGCCTCCCTCCATATTTATATAGTGAATATGGAGGCGCAATTACAATACAAAACTCGAAAACAATGCACGCGCGCAAATCACTCATAACAAAACAAACACTTTTCAGCTGTATGTATCACTTTGCTGTGAATGATTAATTACTTGAAACATATTGAAATTGTTAGACCCGGTCACGCAAACAAAAGTGAATCATTATTAATTTTCAACTTTGCACGTTCACATCTAATCTCTCTCTCTCTCTCTCTCTCTCTCTCTCTCTCTCTCTCGCTCGCTCTCGCTCTCGCTCTCTCACACTCCCTCTCAGCTAAACGTGTCAGAATGAGGATGAACGTGCCTTCGGGCTACTGTATTCCCTTGTGTAGCGAAGAGGCCATACAGCCTCTTCGCTACACAAGAGTGTTTGTATCATGCGGCATCGCAAGAGTCCTTCTTCTCCCTTCTTCTCTTCAGTCCTCATGACGTTCTCAGATGGCTGACGTTACGTGGGTGGCGTGTCGACGAAGTCTGTGCTCGTGAAACTCATTTCAATTTTTGTAGTCTTTTGTATGGTTTTTGAATTACGATAGCGAACACAGAGAAAGGTGGAGTAATGTGACTTCGCATGTCTTGATTCTAGAAACACATACTTAAGTTACAGAGTAGATTGCCACATCACAGGGTCTGGGTGAATTTTGCAAGAATGGTTGATTCCGAGGGGGTGATCGGAACAGCGATCTTTTGATTGAGAGTCGAACACTCTATCCACTGAGCCGCGTTTCCAGTTTTTTCTTTTATTCTTAAATTCTATTTCAGCGTATTCTCCAGCAGCACAGCCACCGTAGGGAGGGCTGCAACGGAGAGAAGTCGGCCGAATAGAAGACGATTCTCCGAAGAGCACTGTCCTGATGGAAAGCAGCTACAGATTGTAAAAACTAAGTGATTTGCGTAATGTGATATTTCTATGTGCACATTTCTATGTGTTACAGATGTGGCCAGGCACACGGCCCAATGTTGCCGATGTTGCCATTGTTGCCACTTTTGGCAAAATGGCTGTAATTCAGCTCAAAGTTGAGTAATCGTCTCGTTATTGCATTGGGCTCGGTTGAAAGCTGGTGATGTCATCTACTCAACTGTAATGTCTTTCATATCGATATCACACTCTCATATGAAGTCGAAATCCTCTGAGAGTGTCAATTAGACCGCTCACTGTCAATCGATTGCGCGCAATCAGCGCCTCTCCGCCGCTCTCGTCTATGCTAATTCAAGTTGCGCGCACTGGGGCGAATGAGGGTGTCGATCAGTGGATTTCGACTCCATCTGAGAGTGTGATATCGGTATGAAAGACATTACAGTCGAGTAGATGACATCACCAGCTTTCAATCGAGCCCAATAACGAGACGATTACTCAACCTCGAGCTGAGTTACAGCCATGTTGCCAAAAGTGGCAACAATGGCAACATCGGCAACATTGGGCCGTGTGCCTGGCCACATCTGTAAAGGAACAGATGCGTTTAGCAGAACCCGTGAGGTTTTTTTTTTCAAATTTCGCGCGCTACCGCGAACGAGAAGAACCGTGATATATTCGCAAAATGTTTGGAGAGGATTCGAACCCGCGACCTTGAGAACACTGGCGGCCGCACTAACCAGCTGCGCCATAAGGGCAGTTGGGTGGAACGCTGAACACTGATCTCTACTGATCTCGAATGAATAAAACTGTTCACGGCTGCTTATAGTTGTGCGCAAAATGTGTGTGAGAGAAAGGGAGAGGAAGGGAGAGATAAAAGAGAGAGAGAGAGGAAGGGAGAAAAAGAAAGAGAGAGAGAGAGAGAGAGAGAGAGAGAGAGAGAGAGACAGGGAGAGAGAGACAAAGAAAGGAGGAGAGAGAGAGAAAAAAAGAGAAAGGGAGACAAAGAGAGGGGGGAGAGAGGGGGAGAGGGAGAGAGAGAGAGTCTTCCACATTTTTATTCATTTTAGTACTAACTTTTTTACCTCGTTTTTTTCAAACGCGAGGGGAGAGGGAGAGAGAGAGAGAAGAAAATAAAACAGATAGGGAGAGTAGACAGAACGGTGTAGACGGGAGAGAGCGAGAGAAATGAGAAAAGAAAAAGAAAAAGGAAGGTCTTCGAGCTATCCACGAGCAGCGTCGAGACTGCGTGAGAACGATCTGCACACGTGAAAGTTGTCTGTCCTCGGTGTGTCTTCTGACCCGACAACACGTCTTTTCCGGATTTAATATCTACTTACAAGTGTTGTTATTCGGTAGTAGTGTTTTTACTATTTTACTGACTGAGTCTTGATATTTCTTGGCATTTCGTTTTATTCAAACTCGAAAAATACAAACACATTGTTGTTTCAATTTTTCATTTCGAAAAAGCTTTGTAATTTGATACCGACAAGTGAATATAAGTTAAAACGCAAAACTATAGTGATTATTACAAGTTGTAAGATGATAGTGTTGGATTAGAAGCGACTGAGGGGCTTGAAACTGGCGAGAATAGCCTTCTTGTCCCTCGAAGTCGCACGGGTAGTGAGAGACTAAATCAGAAAAGAAATTGCAATCGTGTTTCAAATTATATTACCTCGTACTGAGCCTTGGAATCAAGTTTCTCGGAGTTAATCCAATCGAGATCTCGCTAGAAAACGTGTTATAAAAATGAAAGCTGGTACGGTACTCACATTGAGATCGCACTCTGCTCCCATCATGATGTGCATGATCGTTCGGTAGTCAGGAACATCGTGAGGGTTCATGTCATAGATATGCCTAAAACATTATAATCAGTAACTAATACTCAGGATTGAACGATACTTGATGACTTGTAGCATCGCGACTGGTAGACCTTTGTTCAGCAGTGACGTCATATCTATAATCAAGAATGATAACGTCTTAGCAACAAGATCACTCACATTTTCCTTCCATCAGTTTGTACTTTTCCCGCAAAACATAGTATTTGTCCACGTTACCTTTCCACGGCAGCTTTTGGAACATCTGATTATTGTATTAACATTAGTTCGTAACAGTTATAGCACCTCAATGCTCATGAAGAGCCAGGATTCGAGGTCGTCGCAAGGATGCTGTTTTCTCATTTCATGAGCAGATCGAGGAGCGTATCTGAACGATAGGTTACAATATAATCATTTCATGTTATTATGTCATAAATATTATGTTATTATGTTATAATAATATTCTTTCATCATATTATGATTGAAATAACATCTCCTACTTACCGCAGAGTTCCAATGAAGCCGTGTTCTCTTCCCTTGCGAACATTGACTTTTCCCTGCTCATCAACGCTTCGCCAGGCCATTCCAAAGTCGAAAATGAACACCATTTTCTCATTCTTCTTTCCGCCGATTGCAAAGTTTCCGGGTTTGATGTCTCTGAAACAGATTTTTTTTCAGATGGAACATTCGGTTTTTTCACCTGTGAATGAATCCACAACGGTGCAACTGATAGATTGCATTGTAAGATTGGATAGACAAATACATCGCAGAGAAGGAGCTGAAACTAAGTGCTTGTAGGTTTTTTCAACTTCAAGTATTTATACTTCATTTTCTTGGACACATGCTGTTGAACAGTGGAAAGAGATTTTCCAACCAGACTCATGACCAAGAAATGAAAACTCGAGGTATGACCTAAAATATTTTGAATCAAAAATAATACAACAACTACATACCTTTATCCACGTATTGAACAATTTGGTTTCTGTTTTCGAGAGCATTGGCTGAGACATCCATGAGAACAAAGATTTCCGACTGAAACGGTTCGATTAGTTAAAGGTAAAGTAAACTTCTAAAGGTACAATCAATGAAGCAGACACTCCGCGTTTTTCAGTTTTGATTGCGTAGTGTTTTCCGACTTCTTTTTCTTTTGATAAGCCAATCATTCCGCTTTCTTTCGACTCCTCTTTTTTCTTGGTTGCTTCATAGACCTCTCCATAGGTACCAGCCCCCAACTTTTTTCCCAACTCATATTCATCCTTGTAACCTTTCAGATACGTTCCAGTCAGTTTCTTAACACATTATATTGCTTTAATAAACAAAAGGACGTACTCTCTCTTTGTTCGATGTTGATTCCTTGTTCTTTTTATTGCCCATATTCAATACGGCTGTTTGGAATTCCACGTAGTTCGATGCATTCTCTTGCCTTCTCTCCCTCAGCCCAATGTAGTCTTCCGAAACGGACACTGCCTTCATTTTCTCGACAAACGAAGTCTTGCGATCTTTCAGATAATTATAAATCTTCGAAGATTCGCCATAGGTGAGATTCTAAACAATAAACAAATGTCGAGAAATATAATGTGATCTGTTGTGGGACATGAGACGTGACAAGCCAAGACCAACCGCCAGATAGGGACAATGAGCGAGACCAGACTAGACCTAGACTAATTACCATGTGTGACTACATTATGTGATGTCTAATTGTCAACATATATATATATATATATAGTTACATGCTCGCAATAAGTTGCGCGCGGTGGGGTAGATCAGAGAAAGACGGAGAGTCAGTTCTCAGCAATAGTGCGCAAAACAAGAGAGACAGACGGTTATGGCACCGTGTTTCGAACTGCAAGCGAGGTAGATCGAAAACTATTGCTCTGGTGCAGACATATAAGCCACGGCTACGAGCCCCTTGCCGAATAAACGCTTACTGAGCTTGTCTTGAGGCCTTATAGGTGCAGAACCTTAATTTGATCTTTACCATGATGTGAAATTGGAAGAAGCAGATGTATGTGAAGTAATACTGCCACTTGTCAGTGTAGCTGTTAGCTCGAAATGTACGCATCGTCTTAAAATGATAGTGTGGGAAAACATAAACAAAATACATACACACCTGTATCAGTTCAAACGGTTCAGGATTGGGATCAGAGTCGACCATACCCATAAGTACATCCATACCTAAACCATGGCAATGATATCAGAAATCAGAAATAATCAAATAAACGTACCGACGAAAGCGGCGCTCCTTCCGAGTCCGTCGGCGCAGTGGACGACCACTGGCTCATCCGTGTTTCCGATGTTTTCGTAAACCGTCTTCATCACATGTGCCATTTCTTCCGGGTTTTCAGGCGCGAGGCATTCTTGCCAGCCAGTGTACTGTAGCAGTTCCACCTCTTTCTTGACGAACCCACTAAATATCACAATGATACTGATTCTAAAAACACGATACAGTACTTGGAAACAGTGAACACCATGTGTTTCTGGTTTTTGATAGATGCCTTTTTCGTGGATTTGCGTTTGACCTGAAATTCGTTACGATTTCATTCAAGTATTTTGTACTTGAGACTCTGAGACTCATACCGTGTACTTTGCGAACTGGTTTTTGAAAACACGATGTGTTTTCTCGTTCCAATACTCGAAACACTTTTCGACCGATTTCCCTTTCTCAACTTCAACAAAGTCGCATAGCATAACAATTGCCTTGCAGTTGTATCGGAAGACCACATGCCAGAAGTCAACTGCAGTGTCAGCGGTCGGAGCAGCAGCCAAAATGTATCTGAAATTTACAGTTATTACAGTTACTTGCTGAACATATGTACTTGTGTGCATGTCCCATTGGAACCACCCAGTTCCCATTGAAGTAGTTGTTGTTTTCTCCCGGCCAGCCCAGATCAACCATTGTCGAATCGACAGCAGTTTCTTTCGATAAGTTTGCATCTATCATTTTCGACGTCGATCGTTTGCTTGCCGATGTTTTCTCCGCCGATTTTCCCACGATTGATCTTATGAAATCTTTGTACACTTTTCTTGGATCGATTCCAACACAATCCTAAATAAATGAAATGATTACGAGTACTTACTAAATCGATGATACCAGAGAAATTCCCACGCTATTTCCAAACTTCATCTGATGCTCCACGTGCAGTTCGCGCTAAACTTGAAAAAATGGCACGCAAACAAAGAAATGTGCTACCTTCATTCCTTTTCGAAACCACAGTTTTATTGGTTGGATAGATCGGAGTTCGCTGGTCAGAAAGGATTGTACGCCAAGCAGCGAGAGACATGCAGTACACATGTCTGAAGCATTATCATAGTTTTTTTATTAGTTCTCTAACTTACACAATATATTAACAACCAGATAGTATGGTTTAATCTGATCGCATGCTCGAGTTAGAATGTTGAAATAAATGTTGCTCATCTGACATTCCTTCGGCAGTGAATCCATCAGAGACGTCTGAAAAAAGATTCATTCGATAAACCATCAATTGAATACCTTTAAGAATGTTGTGCTGTTTTCGATAGGAACGAATAATTTCCGGACGCCAGGATCTTTTATCAAATTGTTCAAACCATTGGTTACATCATCGAACGCCGATAGATTCTTGCACTTTTGAGTTTCGAAACGACAGTTATAGTATGTCTGAAAAAAACATAGTTGTTTAAAAGAAAAAAAACTAAGTTTACAATATAATTGAACACAGTATCACTGATTCCGTTGAGTTCGAACATGATGTCATCTTTTCGGTCGCCCTCGAAACATTTGATGCTCGGTTTCGACTGCTGGCCAACTCGACAGTGTGTGATAGTTGTATTCATTGTTCTATCAAATTCTGTGTAATAGGTTTTGAAATTCTGCAAAAAAATCCGTTACTTTCTTCATTTGTGAAATGTTTACCATGAGCCTCTTAAGAATATTCACCGCGTGGTTAGATGACATATTTTCAATTTTTTCACGTTTTGTAGAGAATTCGTTTCGAATACCTAATTTGTTATTTCTTTTACAGAATTCAAATCGCACCTTGCAATTGACGATCTGTGTATTTCTCAAAGAATACGTGACCGTTTATCTGGTTGCATTTTTCTAGCTGTCTAAATGTTTCAGAAGTACATAACATTGCTGAATCGGAATTGACTCACAGTTCGTTTCGTTGTATGAATGTTCCATTTATGGTTTCAGCCATTTTCCAAACATTGTGTGATTTGGCAGCAAAGTAATTGCAGCCAGATTGACGGACATTTGCAAAATTCAATAGAATCCTGTGATAAATGCACGTTTTGAAAACTCTTGTGAACTCACGGCATGTAATTCGCGGGAATGAGCATGAGCAAAAAGAGTACAACTGATCCGATCATCATGAACTTGGGTTGAACTGTATGCATAAACACTTGAAAAAAGACAATCGAGAGAAAACTTACGAGGGGCAATGTAAAACGCATTGGTCGTGACGTATCCAAGTCCCATCAACACCAAGCATACCACAATCATTACAATAGCAGTGTTGTTTGTAACCGTGTACTAAACATTACAAATTTGATTATGACAACATTGTTTTTCTACCTTATTAGCTTGACTACCCATTTGTTCAGTTTCTTTGTTTATTTGGTACAGTTCATTGTAAATCTGAATCATATAATGGATAACAACATGACAAAATATCGAATAACCTTCTCTGAAAACATATCGATAGGCCGGTCGAACTGCGTTTGAAGCAACGTCTTCGTATATGATGTAGCGTTGTTACTGAGGATGTTGTGAATACTATGAACGCTATTCTGAAATAAATATTTGTTATTTTACATATTACAAATATTTACATACGTTCTTCTTCTGTGCTGTAACGAAATAATTTTGGAATTTGTCATAATAGTTGTAGACGTCATCAATAGCACGCGAAACGTCTTCAATTGTATCGTAACGACTGCCAATATCTCTCTGAACAAAGTTTTGAATAAAGATAATAATGACTATAATAAGGATTACTTTTGTTGATCTGACACGATCGAATACATCTTTCATATCCAAGTTTTTCAAGTGAGCGACAAGAATGTTCTGGAAAATAGTTTTTATCAAGAAAAACTTTTTTTAAAAGTTACCGAAAATTCGGGATGACTTTTACTCAACACTTCGTTATTAATCTCTTTCAGCTAAAATAAAATATTGTTTCAGAAAAAAGACCGTGCAGACCTGTCTGATGAAAACCTTTTTGAGCGCTGTGATCAAGTTGGCCTTCGGTGCCTCGATACTTTTCCGTATAGCGCACATGAATTCAAACATCTCATTGTAGACGTCTTAAATATTTCTGGGAAGAAAAATGTAAATGTAAATTACAAACTTTTCAGTTCATTCTTTATGTCCCTGGAGAATTCATTCGATTTCTTGTTGTGGGTATGGAAGAAAGCACTGATGTAAACAACCGATGTAATAATACAAGCCAGACTGATCAGTGATATGAGACCGATCGATATCTAAACACTTCCTTAAATGAAAAAGCACACGAAACACGACCTTCAAAATAAAGATCTGTGGGGAACGGTCCTTTGCCAGCGCAGGAATCACAACCGTAGTATTATTCGATGGATAGATAATGGTCCGATATGCCTGGAAAATGTGAAGTTTTTATCGTGATTTATTGATAATCATACCTGTACAGACTTTCTCTTTGGGATGTATACAATGTAGGCAAGACCAGCGATCGCACAGACGACGGACATCAGACAGAACATGACAGCTGGCACATACGTTGACTGAATTTTTTTTTACTTTTTTAGCACATAAAACGACAGTCATACCGTTGTCTGGTTTTCCAGTTCTCGAATGAGTTCGTTGAACGACGCTGTTTCAATAATTCCGAAAAAGTTCTGAACGAAACTTTATTGATGCTGAAGGGTTGTAAATAAACCCGGACACTTTTTTAAGGGTTCAGTTGTTAATTTTTTTGAAAGATAATTGGAAGCGTTGTGTATTCGACAACAGAATCGAAGATGCTCATTTTCCACCCTCACACCGGGCTCTCGGTGAAAATGATCATCCAGGAAAATAACTATACCTGCACGATATAATTGGTTTATCCATAGGTGCAGACATAACACAAACAAATACCTGTACCTGCATGACTGCCTTGACGGTGTGTTCACTCGGTGAGTGGACAGTGTGTGGAGCGAGGAAGTCGGCAGCCGCAGCAGACAGTCTCTCCTGCCACTCACTACTCTCAGACATGGGCGGAAGCACACGCGCGGTGTACACGCCCGAACATTCTGGAAAATATAACGTTGGGATCGATCGATTATCGATCGATGCCTATAGATTTACTCATGATATCAATAATTCGTGTTTCATAACTCACTGCTAGACTTGAGGTTCTTGATGAATTTGGCCTTTGAAAATTTGCCGACGATCGAACGACACATCAGCAGGAGCAGCAACAGCCTGTGAAATAGAAGAGAAAGTTAATAAAACAAATCATATCAAATAGTTTTTGGAAACCCGTTTACCAGTGATTTTATATAATAAAAAAAATGAAAACTGCATAAGGTTGTAAGTGTCAGATTAGGAGATAGACCGAGCGACAGAAAAGGACACAATGACACAATGAACTCACCGCCACGCGAGACGAGCCATTGCGAAGAAATGACAAAGTAAATATAGAAAAAAATGTTCTTGAGACCGTTTTTTTGATAAACAAAAAGCGAATTTTTAACAGGGAGAACGTGAGATTTTTATGATCACACCATGTGCTTACCAACACAACCCTGCTTTTCAGAAATACGGAAGGAGAACAATTTAATCTGTTCTGTGTGTGTGTGTGTGTGTGTTTTTGTGTAACGGTGTCCATGGCTATGTAACATGCACTGATCAACAACACATGATGTGCATGAAAGGATTCGCAGTCGTCACCAAAAGACGGTTTCCCATCCCGATGGTTAGCAGCGCAGCAGCGGGTGGTTCCTTCCCTCTTTGCTCTCTTGCTGATCGATAACTGTCCCCATAGTGAGGTCCTTTGATGTGTTGTCGTGTCTTGTCCTATTGTGTTTGTCATCCGCTTTAGCCATCCGTCAGCATAAAAACATAACATCCCTTCCCCAATCGTGTTACATGGTATGCAGCATTCATGACAACGCAGTTCATAGTGAAATTGAATTTACAACACTGCTTTTACAGTTTATGTTCATACTGAAACGTACAATAAAAAACCGCCCAACGGTTCTGCAGAACTTGGGTACAGAGAGTTAGGCCACAAATACAAATGAATGACGTTATATCACTCTGTCTCTCATCACATGCCTCACGCTATCGTATACGTTTCAGATGTGTCGGAAATAGCGCATGCATAGAAAAAGCTAATTCCGGTAAAGCGTTTGCAGCTATATAATTGTTATGCATTAAATATATAGTCATGTCATCAGAACAATCAGTTTCGGGATGCGCGTTGCACGCCTTCATTTTCAACCCACAGTTGCTGTAGGTTAGGAAATTCTTGTTCACAACACAATAAACTCATCGAAAGTAAACACCAGTAATAAAAGAATTTTATATAAAAAAGTGTTTTTAAAACTTTACAAGCTCACAAAAGGCCACCGACCCGCATACTAAACACTAGGGATATGGAGATCAGAAGGGAATTATGTGGAGTTTGGAGTACGACATGTGCACAAACAGAAAGGATGTCTCCCGGATAGATCAGTCACTTGATCTACCGGGTAGATCAGTAGATCATCCGAAGATCATCATCACAGCAATGATCGTGAATCCAGCTGCAGTGGCGAGCCATTGAAGCAGCTTCGAATGGCGGTTCGACTGCTCCGGAGCAAGGATCTGGAAGGATACATTATACATTTCTCCATGACCACAATCATCAAGTATGTATGACGCATACGTTTCCAATCACGCATGAAGAAACGTGTTCGTCTTTGCAATTTCAGTACTCGTTCGCGGAACCACAAAACACAAAATATCTGTTCAGACGTACCTCGAAGAAAGTGATGTAGAGGAATGTTCCGAGTGAGAGTGACATGAGAACCCCCGTCACCACTCCCTTCCGTATGGCATCCATCCGCGAGTCCTGGAAAATGTAAAGTAAGTCATGTATTATCATGTAATCGTTTTAACACAATACTAGTGTCGCAAAAGCATGACTGCTAATAATTGATTAATGACCCGTTGTCGTTGTAATATACTTTGCAACGAATACCGTATACCGTAACCGTACCGTACCTGCACTAGTATTCCGATGGCTCCTCCGGCGGGTGCGGTGATTGCGATGAAGACTGTCATAGCAGCTACCAGGAAGGGGCGAGTGGGATGCGAGCGGACGAGGCGCATGCCTAGATAGGGGATACGTTACGTTACGTTTACGTTCCATGACGTGAACATAAACTATTTTTACCAACATTAACAATTGGAACATGGATTGAACAATATAAATAATATGAAATAAAACCATACCAATGGAAAAGGAGACGACGGCCTTGTGGACGATGATTCCGAAGAAGAGAGACGCGACGGAGATAGTGTCTTCCTGAAATATGTACATAATACAATCGGATATGTTTCACCAACTGGTGATAACTGACTGCTCGTTATTGATATAATTGCTCCTCGGTCTTCTCCACCGCCTCAAAAAATAGTTCTACAAACACAATGCAAGTTGTGAAAGAAATAGTTCATATTCACGCTTACCTTTCAGTGGCAATGTAAAACGCCATGTTCAGTTCACCACTAATGCTGTTCAAAATTTCTTTTCAGAACATTTCAATGACAAATTTAAAATATTAAAAAAGTTTAAAGCATAATGATATCAAAATCCCTCACTTGTACTCCGAACGCGAATCCCTCGAGACTGGTGTGCATGATGAATGCGAGGATGAATGTGAGAGACTTGACCAGGTTGTCCTCCGCCGGCTCCTTCAACGAAAACTTGAGGGTACTGTAGCATATGATGTGACGTCTCACATTTGCTGTTTATGCTATAACCTGGCGCCAGAGCGATAGTCGATCTACGGGAGGTTCTAAGATGCATTTTGTGCGAAACTTTACCCAACCCCACCTTTTCTGTCTAACTCTCTTCAGCGCCCCATACTCTCTTGGGCAAAGTTTCGGGTGTGGGTAAAGTATGGTCAAAGTTTGGGCCCAGTTTCAAAACGTGACCCCAAGTCCAGCAGCGAGAAACTTGAGGCAAAAGGCAAAATGGAAACTTCACCCTTCTTTGACCCATAATTTGAGTCAAATTTTATCTTAGAACCTCCCTTATACTCAAAAACCCGAAACTCTCCGGAGTGATGAATGGAATGCCCACCTCTTCTCCGCAGGGAATGATGCCCTCCTCGCTGTCGGGTCTCTCAAATGAAGGAGCATGCTTGCGGCTGACCGGCACGGAACACTCGCTGCAAAAGTGTTGCTTACACTATGTTAGTGAACATCCTACGAACATAATTATGATATGTCTAGTCATCGTCACTAACCTATACCTATGTTTGTTATTCTATGGACATTGTTGTGAAGTTGTGTTAGTCGAGCACTCAACGCTAGAATCATTCGATTCGATTCGATTCGATAGTTATGTTATGAGTTTAGTCACTCTGTTAATTTAGGCGCTACTAGCACGTGACTGTTTGCGCAGAGCCTGATAGTAGTGGCGGGGGCTGAAAGGGTGGGACAAAAATCGGGACATGCAGACTTTGAATTTGGTATTTCTCACCTTTCATGGTCGAGCGATTCCTTGCAGCAGAGTCCAGTGACCACCTAGAGAGGGAAGTTGAATGAGAGAGAGAGAGAGAGAGAGAGAGAGATTCACAAACCTCAATGAACGACACCAGGAAGAATCCGCACCCGGCGAGAAGAGTGACAAACGGATAGGAGGAGCGGAATCCCGAGATCTTTTGAAGATCTTCATAGTTTTCCCTGCAACACTTCTGTTGTGAACTTTTGTACCTTCTTTTTTTGGAAATTGCGTGTTCATTGATTCTGGGTTAAGAGCTTCAATCCGAGAAAAGAGAAAGAGAGGGGGGAGAGAGAGAGAGATAGTGCGCTGTGCTTGGAATGCAGCGTGCTTGCGTAGTGTTCCTTATCTCGCTAGCTCTGTTCTAGCGGGAAACAGACGATCAATTCTGCGGTGTGTCTGTTTTTATTGCGAGATAAATAATTTTATGGCAACCGTGTGGTTGTTCGGTTCACACGGTTCACAAAAGAAAACAACTGGAGAGATTCTCGTCTGAACTAAATTTGGGAAAGCGGATGTCTCATCTCGCAACTCTCATCAGACTAATAAGTGATGATGCGCGGCGAGCAAAGTTTTTGTGTAAGTGTAACGTCGGCAAGTTCACATCAATGGGGGTGCGAGTGTAAAGTGAGACAGAGAGAGAGAGAGAGAGAGAGAGAGAGAGAGAGATTGTAGCGACCGGTACATGTGGTACTTGTGTGAAAGATTATTATAATATTGAATATATCAAAATAATAACAATAACAATGATAATGATATGACTGTAGCTGTACATGCTTATAAGATTATAGGATTAGAATTAGAACGATAACAATGATAATGACAAGACCCACATGGCATCGGGTAGCATATCCAGTATGCACACTGCTAGGAACACTCCTCCGGCGAAGCAGCTGAGCAGGGAGATGGCCAGAGAGTCCTTGGAGTCGTGCGAGCGACCAGTCGACAGGATCCACTTGTACACCTGGAACGTTGTGTTTGTTTGTTCGTTTATTGATTTGTTTGGTGGTTTGTTTGTTGTTTGTTTACTTGTTCACCTTGATCGGTAGCCATCCGAATATGATTGCCACTGCGAACATAACGCCTAGCAGGAGCGACTTGAGCAGGATGAGATCCATTTCTGAAAAATTGCGCTATTTTTGAATGTGAAAGTACATTGTACAGTGACATATTCCGAAACGACAAGCAAACAGCAATATCACACTGCAAACATGTAGGAACGACTATTTCGGGCACGGAAGCAGCAAAAAGTGTGATGTGATTGAATTCGTTGTGAGAGGATGAATGGGATACGGCGAGAGGCGGAAGAGACTTCTTGAACGATCGTGAGAAAAAAGTATCGCCGAGAATGTTGATGATATGCGCATACAATACGTTTCAAAGAAATCGTTTATGGCGGATGTGCTGAGCTGGAAGATCATTGCAGTACTAGAAATAGCATAAAAAGGACTGACATGAAAAAAGGTGCAACCACACAATACGTGAACTGAAGGGCCTTTGGGCCTTTGGCGGGCGTGCGCACAGCAGACGGGCCTCTGATAAGGCGGGCCTGCCAAGGCCTGCCCACTGATTACTGATAGCCATGCAAAACATAATCAGAGCGGCTTTTCGCGGCTCCGGCTCCGATTACAAGCGTATCCTGAACAGCCCTGACTGAATGACAGTTATATAGGGGGGCCTGCGCACGGGCCTGATAAGAGGAGGGAGGGCCTGGTCAAACAAATCACAGCTCGCAAATAGTAAGTTGCGGGCGTTGATGCAATGGTTTGCTTTTGCATGTGAGACGGTTCCCGTTCGATAGGAAACGAGGCAGTCGAGTAGACAGATCAACTTGAGAGAAAGAATGGCTTTCACATACATGTCGGTCGGCCGTCGATGAGAGATTGAGAAACGAGAGTAGATTGATGGGACAAGTGCTAATTGACATGGAAAGGAAAACTGATCACTGCTGCTGATTTCCACCGGTCCACTGGTCTGCGATCGATGATAGGATGATATTGAGTTTCCGATGTTTCGGAAGCGCTACTATAGTAAACTCCAGAAAGCTTTTTTGATTCACTGTTAATGAGAATAGCAGTATTCGAGCTGAATCGAGCGGCCCTGTTATAGGATCGTATCGCGAATCCTGTGAATTTCTTGAAAAACTGTCGATATTGTTCTCTCAGTCATAGCCGGGAGCGTGTTTTAGAGAACATACGAGCGCCTCCCAGAACAATAATGGCTCTTCTATCTCAACAAACAACATACACAACCAACACCGAACCTGCAAGCGACGGATTACCATAAACACGAGATTTTCATAAACACGAGAAAGACAAGTGCTGTGAATATACTGGTTTGCTGTTGGAGTTGTATTAAGGGTTACTCAATGCATAACACGTATCTCATCGGGTTTTGAGAGTCTTGAGTCTTGATCTTGACCTATCATTAGAACACACGCGTCATCTCCAGGCTTTTCAATGTTTGCGATCGCACGATAGCACTTTTGATATCAACCGATGATTAAATGAATTTTTATTGATCTGTACTAAAAACAATGGATAGTGTTCGACTCGGTGTTTGAACGAACGACATTCAGATTTTATAGGCGACATTTCAACGACGATATTTTGTATTTTGAATACAATAGGTGTTTACTTTCAAGACCAATAATAGTCGCATTCCTCACGAATCATAGCGAACCGTGATTCATAGCGGCGTACTTGAAACCTGTAAACACGCTTCACAAGTGCAAATATTTATATCTGAACTGTACGATGACATTTTTGAAAAGCGGAAGTCGATTGTTTGCCATTTGAAACGGAAGGGTAAGATAAGAAAGGGTGAGTGATTGAGAGAGTGTGTTACTCTTTTGCACATCATTATCTAATATTTCAGATTGACACAATCAGATCAGGTAATGCCTAAAATGGTACAGTATCATGATTCACAGTTCAAATATTATGCAGCTTCCATACGATAATCGTAACACGTGTTTTGCTGTTTCAATCACATGGTATGCTAACACAAAAACACATTGCGAATCATCACAATTTGAAAAACTTCACAAATTCCGACTCCACATTCGATCACTTTCAATAAAACTCATTTATCTCATCACTTCTCTTATACAAACATCTCTTATACAAACATAGTGTGTAAAACAGGCACACAAAACTCATCAAAATGAAATAAATTAAAATACCGAACTAGAAGTGGATACCGTAATGTGTGACATGGGAAAATTAAAGGTATCGTAGTGAAGATACCGGCTACCGTAACCCAGGTAATACAGTAGCCCTTTATGCCTGGATGTCCTTGGCGTTGAGCACTCCGCTCAGCTTGCCGCCATTGATGTCCACAATGTTCTGCGCCACCTCAGAGGCAACCCTGCAAGGGTACGGTAAGTACAGTAACCCTGAAGCTACAGTATTCCACCCTACCGTACCTGAGCTGGGCATCAATGGTGGAGGCTCCGAGATGCGGGGTGCAAACGGCCTTGGGGTGTTCGACGAGACCGCGGAACACGGGCGGCTCCTGGAGTACGGTAGATTGAATTATGAGTACTGTAGGCTGTAGTAAAAATTGATTGATTGATTCATTGTAGGCTGAAATAGGGTACGGTACCTCGAGATATACATCAAAAGCGGCGCCGCCGGCCTGTCCGCTGTTCAGAGCATCCACCAGAGCCTAAAATTATTAATTAAAAAATTATGTCGAATACGTATGGTAACAAATGACAAGTAAACAAATAAACAAGTAAACACGTAAACAAACAAGTAAACAACTCGCCTGCTCGTCGACGATTCCTCCGCGCGCCACGTTGATGATCTTCACGCCCTTCTTGCACTTGTTCAGAACTGAAATTTACAGTACAGTAACCCACAGTAACCCGTCTTTGAATTTATCTTACGGTATTCCATACAACTCAACACAAAATACAATTCTAATCTGGTGTTATGCCGCTTATCAAAATCGTGGAAATACGTCGTAAACCGTGTCTGCGGCTACTAAATACGATTTCGTCATTACTCGCAACATTGGTGCGGATCGGGAAATGTTCTGCGATAAGGGCGGATTACATGTTTTACGCGAAGTGCAGTCTGCAAAAAAGGAGAGGTGCCAAAATGGGGCGACCCGGACTGAATTTCGAAGATAACGGACGGTCAAAGTAGATTGGAGCCGTTTCAGGAACAAGGAGATAAGGATTGCGAGAATCGACGATCCACGAACATTTGTGAATCTATGCTCACTACATGAGCTATTCCTAACCGTGTGATTCAATCAGTCTTCCTTTAACAGTTATTCGCAGAGATTACTGATTACTGAGCCCCTCGTAACTATATGAACATGCAATAACCCCACTCTGTAATGTGAATATCTGTATTACAACCAGCGCGGTAGCGCTGGTTGGTTTGTGTTAACCCTAGTCGCGCGCTAGAATCGGCAAAAGGCGATTGAACGAAAGGTTCCTTAGAATCTTTACGAGAACAATGTGATGCTGATAGATGTTATCAGGATGTTAGAAAATGGTTAAGTTTCGATTTTGGTAACGCTAGCTGTTGTAGGAAGCGAGATACGCGCGCGCGCCCCCTGAGGGCAGGCAATCCCCCGTGTACGGAACGTTTTCTAGGGGGGGGGGGGTGGCGCGCACCGGCTGCCCCCAGCAGACAGGAGGTGCACAATCCGCACTGCCTGTAGATTGCACTGATATCGTTTAGATCGCGAGCTCTGCCGTGCGCACAGTAGTGTTGTGGTTAGCGATTGCGCCCGTTGAGACACATGGCTCGAGTTCGGTTCCGGCTGTCGGCAAACCTTTTGTAATATATGATTTTACATAGAAATGACATTGGAAATGTAAATTTTCCCATCAGCATTACCTAAACTCTTTTTTGCAAATTTTATACAATTTTGCACTCAAGGTGAGTGAACTGTTGGATTTCTTTAAAAAAAAAAGTTTTGTGGTTCATGTTAATGTAGATAGATTTATATGAAATCCAATAAAAGTACATTCATTATCTTTTAAAAGGACTTCCGTAAGAGAAGAGTTTGTGTTACTCAAAGTAATGCAACAAAAGCTCATGCATTTTATCAATCGAAATACTACACAAACCTGCTCCAATAGTTCAACAAGTTATATATATATAATCGATCGGATACCGAAATCAATTTCCCGAATAACAACATTTGCTCGCATTAGTTTTTATTGCAGAAAGAGCAGGTTTGTTTACTATTTCGATTGATAAAATGCATGAGCTTTTGTTGCATTACTTTGAGTAACACAAACTCTTCTCTTACGGAAGTAAAGATAATGCAAACTACATTTTACATTCTGTTATGTGTATCTCTATGCAAACTACAGTATCCCCATTACAGTACTCCCCCACTTGCCTTCCTTGTTGATGAGGTTTTCGGTGGAGGGAATGAGGGGCACATGGACAGTGATATAGTCGGCCAGCGGCCAGATCTCCTCCAGAGACAGCAGCTCGATGTTCTTCTCCGCCGCAGCCTGGGTCGGTTCATTATAACTTTTTTTTCGGTGTGAAACACGTTTCATGATGTATAGAAGTGATTTGACAGAAACTGCGCTTCAATCATTGATCCAAATTCAATTGGAAAAACAGTACAGATCATGTAGTTATTAGAAAAGATACGAGATACATTTCAAGGTAATTCACTAGCAATTTTTGTGGCGGTGACAGTGATACTAGTGACGCGCGCACCTGGTGCGCTTTCTCTTCGCACAGCGTTAACCACGCGTGGTGTAGTGGCTAGCGCGCTCGCTTATCACACCGCGCATCGCGGGTTCGATCCCGCCTGCTCCCTGGTGATGCTAAAGTTATCCCTGTCTGACAACTAGCGGACGACACATTCCTCGTTTCTGAGGGAAGCAGTCTTTTGTGGTTTTGCGCAATTCAAAATACCGTAATAAATATATTACAATACCTCCTTGGTGACAAACGGGTCGTATCCGATGGTCTTCATGCCAAAGGCCTGCAGACGCGAGGCGACCTCCTGTCCGATGCGTCCCAGTCCCACAATGGCAACGGTGCGGCCGAACACCTAAGATACGGTAGGTATCTTAGATTACTGTAGTACCGTACCTCCTCTCCCATGTAGTCCTTCCTCGCCCACTTGCCAGCCTTCATCGAGGCGTCCGCCTGAGCGATGTGCCTGCAATGAAGAGATAATCGTCAGTTCAATAATCAATATATCGATAATTTACCTGGAGAGCGAGAGAATGTGGATGCAGGTGAGTTCGGCAGCCGAGCGAGAGTTGGCCTCTGTAAAATGTAATTGTTATTCGTTATTACGTTTTTCATGAGAGATTCGTCGAGCGATTGGAATTAACCACTGTGATTCTGCTTCTTTGATACGTCAACATCGAAACGTATTTATTAAACTCATCAAACCACAAAAACTATAAAAATGTTGTGTTGTCTATTCCACTCCCCGGGATAGCTAGCTTACGAAATATTGAAAACCTCACTATGACAATCACTACTATCATCCTAATCCTAAACAATCACCCTAATCAATCACTACTATCATTCTAAAGCTAAGCCGTTGACACTAAACACCCCCCCCCCCCCATATCCCTCCTCTTACACGACGGTTATGGAAAAAAACGATATAGGAACCAAAATAAATCAATATCTCAATAACTGAACACTCACGCGGCGTGTTCATGACCATGACTCCGGCCTTGCTGGCTGCGGGGACGTCGATGTTGTCTACTCCCGTGCCCGCGCGGCCAACGAGCACGAGGCGACCGCCGGCAGAGGGCGAGGAGGAGGAGAGGAGGGGGGAGGTGATCTGGAAATGATATTGTTGTAGATTTTTTTCCCCATTTGCATCCCATGTCTAAAATTCGACATTTGTAGTTTGCTTATTGTCTACTCTTTGAATGTTTCTTCTTTCTTTCCTATTTTACTATCCTACCGTAAGCACTGTTATGTTTCCTATGATGCACATGTTAAGTACTCAACACGGTAATAAACTATCATGAAATGGATATAGAAAAGTGAAGAGATATGCAGAGAGACATGGGAGAGTATGAGATGAGGGGGGGGGGAGGCGGTGATCTTGAGAGATGCGGTTAGTCTCTTCGTCAAAACAGAATGTTTCACAGTGACTAGCGCTCCGGCGCGGTGTCGCGCGCCTACGCACTAGGTATACGAAAAAGAAAATAGAAGAATAGTCCGTCTTCCTCTGATCTACCCCACCGCGCGCAACTTATTGCGAGCATAGAACTATACACGCAAGGGTTGTAGTTGAAGTGTTCAAGTTCTTTGTATTTTGTATATGTAGCTTGATTTTTTGTCTTTTCTAACTATCTCTCCTACTTCTTTTTCACCTATTTTATGTTTCACAGATGTATACCGCCCCATCTCTTTCTCCTCTACACTGTTCTGTCTACTTTCCATCCTATCTCCCTCCTCTCCCCCCCCCCCCCCCCGCCCCTCTCTCTCTCTTTCTCTCTCTCTCTCTCTCCCCTCGACACAGTTCTACTTTCCCCTATCTCTCCTCTCTCTCTTCTCCCTCTACCACTGTCTCCCTACCTCTTTCTCTCTTTCTCTTTCTCTCTTTCTCTTTCTCTCTCAGTATTATGTTCTCTAGAAACAGTATCATATTCTCTATTGTCTACTCTACTGTCAATTTTCTAGAGACAATACTAATACTACATATGCTCTTGTTTGTCTACTGCATCTTTTTCTTTCAATGTGACAAAAACTTTCTAGAGACATTACTATGTTTTCTTCTGTCTACTTCCACCTTTCGTCACCTCTTTCACTCTTAATTTCACATCTGCAGTAATCACTATCACTGCGACTTCCGAAAGACTGTTATGTCTACTCTCCCTTCTCTCTCCTCTTTCTCTCTCCTACCTTCTCTCTCTCCCCATCTTTCTCACGTCTCCGCATCGGTGACAACAATTTTCTAGAGACAGTACTATGGCACCTTCTGTCTACTTTTCTACTCTCACGTCTACAGCAGTCACTGCGACTATGGAGAGACAGTTATGCCTACTCTCCCTCCTTTCTGCTCTTCTCTCTCTCTCTCTCTCTCTCTCTCTCTTGTCCAATTTCACGTCTTCGCAGCGGTGACAACAACATTCTAGAAAAAAGTACTATGTTACCTTCTGTCTACTCTTCTACTCTCACGTCTGCAGCAGTCACTGCGACTTTCGAGAGACAGTTATGCCTACTCTCTCTCTTCCCTCCTTCTCCTCCCTCCTCTCTCTCTCTCTCTCTCTCTCTCTCTCTCTCTCTTTCTGTCTGTCTCTTGTCTATTCTCACGTCTCTGCATCGGTGACAACAACTTTCTAGAGACAGTACTATGGCACCTTCTGTCTACTCTTCTATTCTCACATCTGCAGTAGTCACTGCGACTTTCGAGAGACAGTTATGTAAAAACTTTTTTTAAACAGAAAGTACTAATCTCTTATCTACTGTCTTCTTACCCTACTGTCTACTCTCTCACGTTCTGAAAATATAATTTGACCGCCTGTGCTTGCCAAATGACATGTAAGGTGAATTCGATTCTCACCTCACCTCACTTCCACTCGACACTGTACTGTACTGCATCGAAAAGCGGAATTTCAGGCTGAATATGTAGAAGAGTACAGGTAATAAACTCAAAACTTACTTTCAACTGAAAAAAATATACAGTACACAGTTCTATATTACGTCTACAATGACTTCGAGAAAAGAAGCCGGCTGGCGCGCCCTAACACGTTGTGCGCACGTGTGAAGGAGTTTGAAACAGTTTGAGGTTGATTTGATTGTTAGAAAACACTATCTATTGACGTCTAGAAACATTTTACTCAACTTTCAACCTTCAACGTTTCGTTTTGTCAAAGTTATTCGTTGAAGATAGAAATTTTGTCTTTTTCCACTGACTCAATTCATTCTTGTTATATTTAGACATATTCCTATCAAAAAAAGACACAACTGAGTGGATATGGGTCAGTGATTGCGGATGCCAACTATTCGTTATCGATCTGTTGACCTGGCGGCTGGTAGCGAGCAATCCGGTGGGCGCGACCCCAGCAAGTAACGCGCGCTCAGAAAATGTCTAATACTGTATGAAGACAAAAGTCCGATCGATCTGAAACTTTAACAGAATGGCTTTTTTGCCCATAAAAGCTTAAGTTTACAAATTGGACCCTCTATCTCGTCTGTACGAAAAGTCGATCATATTCGCCCTATTTGGTGACTTTTCAAAAAAGGAAACCAGTTTCTATAATCTATTATACGTAATCTTTCTTCTGTTCAATTTTTAGAGAAATCTAAGATCATGAATTTTGGGTGCATTTTGGGTACATTCGCTTATTTGGGCATGAAGATGAGGTCACAGGCAGCTGGTATCGCGGCTATCGACTTTTTCTAGGTCGATTCACCCACTCTCCAAATTTGGTTCTAATTGAAGTATTTTGAAATTTTTCTCCATAGTTAAGAGATTAGGTGATAACTATGATCAGAAGATCGCTATTGACGAGATATTTGGAATTTTGCGTTCTCAGGTATTGAAGAAACTTTCTAGAAAAAATGAGTAGTTAGAGTAGACTTTGAAAAGAGATATCTCTCCGGAAGGACAGACAGACAGACAGACAGACACCATAGTAAATATTAGTATGAAAGAGGGACTAGCCCGAGCGGCGCTGGCGCGCCGCTCGGGCTAGGGCCGCCTTCGGCGGCCTCACCACTCGAACATCAAAACTGAAATCATAAATCAAATCTAATTTCAGAACTAATGTTTGCTCACAAACCTCTAATTTAACTAAGAATTACATCACAATACTAAATATCAAAATTGAAGACAATTTGACGTTGTTTACAATTTTGTTTACTTGTTTACACTTTATGTAAACAACATTTTTGAACTCGCCTCCAAGTCTACTACACGTTACACATCTCTAAAACACAGTTTCGGGTTGTTAACACATTTGTTTACTTGTTTACATCATCTGTAAACACTATTTTTGGACTCACCAATAATGATACTAAACATCTGACATCTTTGAAACTGATTTTCAGGTTGTTTACAAAGTTGTTTACTTGTTTACATCACCTGTAAACAACATTTTTGAACTCGCCTCTCGGTCTACAACATCTTAGATACCTTCAAAACAAACTTTGAAGTTGTTTACAAAGTTGTTTACTTGTTGACAAACATGTAAACAACAACATCGCTGACTTGTCTCCAGGTCACATACCAAGTTTGGACTCTTTGGCATCAAAACTGACCGAGATACAACATTACCATAATTGGAATTATGCAAATGAGGTCAATAATCAAAATTTAAATCACCGACCCTACAGTACCTTAACCCTAAAAGGGCGTCCCAGTAGCTCAAAAACTAACCATAGTTTACATAGACCTGGTCATCTCTCAGATTCTATGTTCTTAGATATGCAAATTTTCTAGGGAGAACCCATATAAGGAACGGTCAGATCAGGACCTCAGGTAAACGATGCAGAGCGGTCACCACCTGAGATCTAATTTCCATACCTCAACCCCCAACGAACACTACAACTTGAGATACAACTGCGGAACGACATACAGACAGACAGACAGACAGACAGACAGACAGACAGACACCATAGCATAATTTATAGGGGGTGGGCGGGTGATCTGATAGAGGATTGCAGATGATGGATTTAGGATGGGGAGAAGTGAGAGCTGCAACGCAGAGAAAGTGGCTGCGAGATGGATTGTTGGAAAATGAATCGGTATTTTTGAATCAGTCAATAACCGAAAAGGCATTGCTAACTTCCGGAACTGTACGATACACTAACGGTGTTTAAAACGTACGTGTCATGTTCATCTCAATTGAAGGGAGAGGAACGCAAAAATACAACGATTGGTAGGGGAAGAAAGAGAGTAGGGAGTAGGAGAGCGAGATATAGCGAGAGGAAGAGGAATAGATAGATAGCGAGAGAGAGGGAGACCGAGAGAGTGAGAGGAAGAGAGATAAAGAGACAGAGAGAGAGAGAGAGACAGACAGAGAGAGAGAGAGAGAGAGAGAGCGAGAGGAAGAGGCAGAGACAGAGACAGAGACAGAGACAGAGACAGAGACAGAGACAGAGACAGAGACAGAGACAGAGACAGAGACAGAGACAGAGACAGAGACAGAGACAGAGACAGAGACAGAGACAGAGACAGAGACAGAGACAGAGACAGAGACAGAGACAGAGACAGAGACAGAGACAGAGACAGAGAGAGGCTGTGCCCACCCTGGTGGCGCTCCTGACGATGACGGCGTCGTGCTGGGACAGCGACACCAGCAGCTGCTCCGGCGTCTGCTTCGTCTGCACTGTCACCTGCAGACAGAGGGGGATCATAGTATTCACTCCTTTCGCAACTGCTTTCCACATGCCTTCTAAACATGACAGAACCGTAGCTCTTTAGCTTTTTGAAAACATCTTGGACAGACCATTTGAGCACATGAGCATCACACAACTGCGAGATTTGAAATACTGCAAACTGCAGTGGTTGTTCCACACGGTCGTTTGTTGTATATCTTTCAACATTTTAACTATAATTAAGAAAGCCAACCAGACGAAAAATTGATACATAATCCAACATCATGTTGATGTGCAAAACGTGAAACGTATTTCAAAACCTA
This sequence comes from Rhabditoides inermis, assembly GCA_963966185.1. Classification (NCBI taxonomy): domain Eukaryota; kingdom Metazoa; phylum Nematoda; class Chromadorea; order Rhabditida; family Rhabditidae; genus Rhabditoides; species Rhabditoides inermis. Next base: position 765,453 of record CAWZYM010000312.1, read on the forward strand.
GCTGATGAATTACATAAGGAAAGTCGTCAGCTAGGTTTTCTACGTTCAAATGATATTTATACATGAATTCCGGTATTTCAATGTTTCGACAAAATATCGGAATCGAAATCGGAATCGAAATGTAGTATCACTGCATAATAGTCAGTCTGCGAGCCTGGCAATGAAAAATGATTCTAAATTTTATCCCACTCATGTAAGCGAATATCAAATATGTAATAAGCACCGTAATCTTTCCATCCATTATGAAGTAACGCACTCGCGCATTATTATTCCGACAGTAAAACGTATGCGACTAGCACCCAATTTTTGCCTAATCAGCCAATCTGCGCATTAGCGCGTCTGAAGCGGCAGAATAAGAATCCTTACGATACGCATGACCACATCCCAAAGGACAGATCGGTACCACCCTTATTGCACCTGTAGACCACCCACGATGCCTGGGACCACCCACGATGCTAATTATAAGGACCACCCACGACGCTCACCTCGAGTCCGGCGTTCTTGAGGATGTCGACGCACTCCTGCTCGATGTCGTCCGCGATCAGCACCTTCGAGATACGAGTCATCCTGCAATCGATCGATAAATCGATAAATCGATAATCAATCAATATCGATTAAAATGCAAGTGAGAGAGCGATACGTTTCGGAGAGTACATGAAACACTGGTGCAGAGAAAAATACAATAACTTTCTCTTTATGTGTAAGTGAACAGAAAAGTAATAAACGCTAGTACAAACGACTACAAGAGAGCCTGGTCGGGCAATAGCGAGAGACATCAAAAAATAGAGATGTTCGGGGGTTCTCTGAGTACCCTGGAAGTGAGATGAGAGAGAGAGAGAGATTGGTCAAAGCTGGACTGAACGGCTGCAGGTGATGAGAGAAAAAGAGAGAGAGAGACACGCCGATCAAAGTACGCTTTCTTGCACGTGAATACTGAGTGAGTGAGTGAGTGAGTGAGTGAGTGAGTGAGTGAGTGAGTGAGTGAGTGAGTGAGTGAGTGAGTACTAGTAGATGGGAATCGAAAGCTCAACGTATCAAAATCAAATTCAGAGAGCGAGTGAAGCCCACAATGGGAGAAGTCATAATGACTACGTTTTATTTGTCAAATTTGAAATTGACCTCGATTATCAATGCGTCCACTGGTCATCTTATCACAAGGAACATCGAACGGGAGGGTGGCACGAACAAAAAGCAAATGCAATCAGACCACCTACTCACTTGCAAAACCAGAAAAGAAACACTCACTGCACATTGGCGAGTGATAACAAAAGAGTGCAAGTACTCCAGTACGCAGCACTGCGAATAACTGGTATCGCTTACTAGTTATCTTATCACTTATCAGTCCGGGGTCAGCGATGACCAGACGGGGGGAAAAGGGAGAGAAGGAAAAAAACAGGTGGTACGGACGGCGGTTCGCAACGCGTGGAATGAATGGATGCGTGGGATCGAATAGAGTAGAGAGAGAGAGAGAAACCGTCTCCGGGTGCAATCGATCGACTAGCTTTTCCCGCCAAAACCCCTGTGCGCGCCGGAAGTGGGTAGATCGGTGAGTAGTGAGGGTAAATCAGAGTGCTCTATAGACCTCACTTCGTCGGAGAGGTCTTAGGAAGTGATTGACCGCTATGAAGTGCAATCGTGCAATTAGTTTTACTTTGAATACTCCAGTACCGGTTATCTAGTGATTGGTACGGTGAGACATTCAATGATCAAAGAAGCGATCAGGCTTTTTTGTGGTTGCGAGAAAACCAGCCGCCTATAAAGTGCAATTAGCGTCTTTGTCGCCTTGTCGAGACGGAGAGAAAGTGGCTGAAAAAAGAAGAAAGCTCGACGCAAAACTGGGATGCGAAATCCTGAAATACGATCTGGAATCGAAAGTGGCGGTATAAAAGAAAGAAAGCGGTCCACTTGTCTTTGTCGTTTGATTTCATCAACTATGTAGACATCACTGATATGTTCCACATCAATTGTATAATCATCATACCATATCATTGATTGGATTATCTGGGATTTTCTACGCTAGTTCCTTTCAGTCATGTCGCGGTCACTATTCTCTCTCCTCTTTCTCGCAGTCTCGATCGATGCCTGCATGAAGGTCGTCCCCCCTGTCACGCCGACTGTCAAGCCTCCCGTCACCAGTGAGTACTTCCACAGTTCTATGTTCTATTCTCGCAATGAGTCGCTGTGGAGTAGATCAGAGTAGATGGAGTAGACCAGGAAAAGAAAACTCGGTAAGAACACAGTACTTCGAGCTGCCAAATCAGATCGGGATCTAGTCTGCTCTCTCTCTTCTTTCAAAGAACCAGCAGTGGCGCTTTGGTGCAACTCACGGGGAAACAGAACTGGAGACAGGAGCGCCATTAAAGTGGTCACCTCAAACACGACACTCCCCTCCTACCGTCACTTGTATAGTAGACAATGTGTCAGTGACGAATTGCCTTTGCAGCCCCTCCTCCAGTGACCACTCCTCCCGTGACAACCACCACCGCAGCTATCACCACCACTACCACGGCTGCTGTCGGTGAGTGGAAGAGGAAGAGAGAGAGGGAGAGAGAGAGAGAGGGAGGGGGAGGAAGAGAGAGAGAGAGAGAGGGAGAGAGAGGGAGAGAGAGAGGCAGGGAGAGAGAGGCAGGGAGAGGGAACAGAGGGAAAGAGGGAGAGAGCCCTGCAGGCTGTGGCGCGTGCACGAAGGAGCAGATCGACTTGGCGATCGAGGCTGATCTCAACGGACAGGAGTTCGCCTCCGACGACATAGGGGTGGGTGGTCTCTCTCTCTCTCTCTCTCTCTCTCTCTCTCTCTATTCTCTCTCCATCCTTGTTTCTGACTTCTTGCTCACTGCAGTGTAGTGTATATGAATATTAACAAATGTGCAGCGATACGTTTCACTACACATAACTACATAGAATGTGGGCTTGGGTAAGTCAGACAATGTTGAGTGATTTTAAGACACTTTGTGGATTGTTCTATCTATCACTGCTAGTGCCACGCTTGTTACAGGAAAGTATAGCGCATATGCCGGCTCTCGAAATTGTTCATCAACCAAAAAACAACAACAACAACTAACTACTTACTAGACACAATGTGAGTAAATCTTTTTCAGACGGCCGACGGCTGTGCGACTCGCAAGCTTGTCTGCGAATCACCCACCGAACCCGATGGAATCGTCCTCAACGTGGGTCTTTCCAGACTTCCTCTCACTTTTTCCGATACTATTCCAACCCTGCCGCCTTCACTAGTGTTGCAAATACCACTAGTATCTTTTTTAAAGTTTTTAGATGATTTGATATTTACTTTTTGTCACTCGACATATGTTTAGATCAACGATGATCTCGATACCGGAGACTACACTAACCCTCTGTCCATCGAACTCACCTGCAGCGCCAACAAGGTAGACATCTCTCTCTCTCTCTCTCTCTCTCTCTCTCTCTCTCTCTCTCTCCCTCTCTCTCTCTCTCTCTCTCTCCGTTTCTCTCTCTCTCCCCCCCCCCTCTCTCTCTCTCTCTCCCTCACCACTCCCCTTCTAGGAATGGACATGGAACCAGGATCCCTCACTCGTCGTCAAGAAGCTCGACTGTCGCTACTTCTAGTTCCATTAGTACAATACACGCACCACGCGAAACTACGTCGCTGCATGACAATAATAACAGAGTTCTATTGTTTAATAATAAAGATTTCTATGAAACAAGCTGTTATTGTCTGAAAGGTTGCTTCTTGCTTCAAGCGATTCCGGTTCGCAAATTTGCTACCCGAAAATCGAAAGTGGCTGGCTGACGGGGAAAAAAACTGAAAAGAAGGTGTTCGCTTGTTCGGAAAGGGGAGAATCAGGAAATCAGGATTTCGAGAGTGCATTTCGAATTCACTTCGAATTCAGCAAATGCGTGGTTTGTGCTTGCGCCACATCTGTCAAGCATCTAGCAGTTTGATTTATGAATTATGATTGATCAAAAATGCTGATGAGCGATAAAATGAATAATCCGGTTGAAGATGAACCGATAAACAGTAACATGACTAACTAATCTTATTGAAACATAATCAGTATTACTAGTGTTCGTACTTGATTATTGATCAACAGTGATTGATTTGAAATGACAACAACAAACAAACAACTGCGCTTTAGCACATAAACTCATTTATTTCGAATATTTTCGACAATTCATGCATGTTCGTTTTAGTTCAGTTCAGAGTTCTCAGGAAAAGTTGTCGAGAATTTTTCCAAGTGACAATTTTCAAAGACTGCTAATTAGCAACTAGCAACTCGATGATTGATCGCCATCCGCTCAATATTCAAAGAAGCAGACTATGAAAGAACTCGAGAATGACGAACCGATATCCTGGGATCGGGTTCTCTCTCTCTCTGCTAATATGATGTGAGAGATCCTGAGAGATCACAGACGATGAAACCGTTTGGGTCGAGATTTATGCACATACAAAAAGAAGGTGGAAAGCGAAAGCGCATTCGCTCACAGCAAAAAGTTGATGGTCTGGATAAAAGGATCGTGAAACTCAAAGTGGACAGCGTTCAATGTCTCTAGCATCCCATTCTGTGCGCTAAATGTTGCCAACTTTACTAGTATGTTACAATGACTAACTTCCTACAGTATCCTCTACTTGTTACCCACCCATGTTGCACATGTACTCAAGGCGGTCGAAAATTATAAGTAATAACACTTATTATTAAATGTAGTTCTAGATGATTCGGCAATTGTTCGCTCTCGTTTTGTTGGCTGCGGTGGCGGATTCGTGTATGAAGACGCATCCTCCTGTCAAGACTACACTCAAACCGCCAGTCGTCACCACACCCAGTGAGTGGACAGAACTTTTTGATAAAACAATAATTTATACGGGTGACGGGTTTATCGTGTGAAGTAAGATGAAGAAAAATGTACATCTGTATTGACCTCGTGCAAACTGTACTGTTCCGCATCACTCTTTTTGCTATCCACGCTTTCCTGTACTTCTCTGGAAAACCACATTATTATTATTATTATTATTATTATTATTATTATTATTATTATTATTATTATTATTATTATTATTATTATTATTATTATTATTATTATTATTATTATTATTATTATTATTATATTATATTATATTATAAAGCAAAAGGGTCAAGATTGGTAGGATAACGCTGGGGGAATCATGTGGATGCGCTTTTTCTCCCTGAAAGACAGAGAGTTAACGAGATACCGGATAAATGTTGAATGTACTTCTAGTTACCTCAATTTTTTCAGAGCCCGTCACGACGCCGCCGAAGACGACGACAACCCCCAAGATAACGACTACAACAACGACTGCTCCCACCACTACAACAACTACAACTATGACAACTACTACTACTGCGCCCAAGACGCGTGAGTCACAACAGCTATGGAGCTATGCATGAACGGGCGGGGAGTCGGTTCAACATACTGACATCACTAATCACCAATAGTAGATATACCAAACCAGTCGAGGCTCAAGACATGTGCTGGGATGATCTCTGCCACCCATGGCACACGGTCCCACCCCCCCACAACTCGCAAACTATCCACGCTAGTTTGTAGTCGGTCCCTATAGAAGCGAAGCCGAAAATCCAGCCACAGAACTCTGACCGGAAGTGACGCATGGTTCGCGAAAAAGACCACAGCGACTAGTAGACTAGTTACTAGTTGCGGACAAATCCTCTCACCAAACGACGGAATAGTCAAGTGAGGGTCTTTTATGAGGGTCTTTTGGAAGCAAAAGTTGAGTCTGATCTCTACTTTATGAATCATGAATGATGTCGTGTTTGCAGCGTGCGCGTCGTGTGAGAAAGGCGACATCGATCTGGCGATAGAGGCGGATTTGAATGGCAAAGAGTTCAAAAGCGACGACATCGGAGTGAGTCTCTCTCTCTCTCTCTCTCTCTCTCTCCTTCATCTCTCTATCCTTCTCTTCCTCCGTCAACAGACGCAGATGGACGAAGGCTGCTGGAACCGCAAAGTAGTTGGTATTGTTTTTTTTTTTCAGGAGGCCAACGGCTGTGCGACTCGCAAGCTTGTCTGCGAAGCGCCCACGGAACCCGACGGTATTGTCATCAACGTGAGTCGAACAGTACTCGATTCAATATGCAACACAAATCGGCAGGGGGGCAAAGCGCAGAAGCTCGGCCCGTCGGCACGGACACACGTACAAGCACAAATGAGTACAAACATTTCAATGATTATGTAAATGGAGTAGACATGGAGTCCTTCCATAACTCAGACGAGTGAAGCACTCTAAATTTCATGTTTGAATCAAGATAGGGCGAATGGCTCGTGAAAGAATATCAACGAAAAAAACAGTCTCGCTTGTGATGGTTTATGGTGCCGCTACAATTTCACCAAGAAAAATAGATTGTATGTGCTGTATGTAAGTCTTTTGTATGTAAGTTGTAAGTTAGTTTTTTTTCCGATCATGTTCATGTTAGTCTTATTTGTACCCCTACGTACATAGGTCAAGTGTTATTAATTGAGCAACTTTGTATCTAATCGCGGAAAAAAGTTATGAGCGATCGCGCGCTGGAGCCCCTTTCTCTCCTTCCGTCGGTCCCCGTCGGCGAGAGTCAGACAGGGAGGGGTGCGTGAGAGACGCAGAGAGCAGACCAGAAAGCACCTAATAAGGCGCGATAGATGCAAATATGTATACATTAGTGAAACACGTTTATGAAATTCAACAAAAGTACATACATCATTCTTTTTTTTGTTCAAGTGCGTAAAAAGTCACTGCTTGTGTGAACCCAATTCAGCAAAAGCAAATTCATAAACAACTTTTCAATAACACAAAACTGGTAACCAAGAGCGAACCCGCGGGCGTCTACATCCCGAGCTAATGCGTTACCGTGAACAGCAAAGGGAAATATACTGCGCATTTTGTTCAGTATACGGTTTGTTCAAAACCCACGATAATGTTCTCAACGAAAAATCCTGAACCAAGTTCGAGTCTATTGTAACGCTATGTATAACACTACAGAAAATAAGAGTGAAGAGATATGAATGATGCCCGGATACATCCTTTAAGATAAACGACATCATCGATGCTGAAGAGTATGACAACCCCCTTACTATCGAACTCACCTGCAACGACAAAAAGGTAGACCTCTCTCTCTCTTTCTCTCTCTCTCTCTCTCTCTCTCTCTCTCTCTCTCTTTCTCGTCCCCCCTCTCTCTCTCTCTTTTAACACTCCTTATTCTAGGAGTGGACGTGGAACAAGAATCCCTCACTCGTCGTCAAGAAGCTCGATTGTCGCTACTACAAAAAATAGAACTGCACAGCGGAGGATCAAACAGGCCACTGCACGGTCTTCCCTTTTGCCTCGCTCCCATCACCCGTTCCCTTTCCGACTCCACGAAGCGTCGTCACTCACAGATTGCCACAGATTTCTACTTGTTTACCTAATAAGTTGTTGACCATTAAGTGAATTGTATCATTTTTTTAGTCACTGTCAACGTGTTGTAAAAAAAAGCACAGAGAGAATCATCGCGTGTGTGAATATTGGAGTCTGCGGAGTCTGCGCGTCTGCGTCGCTTTGAAACCGACATTGTGACCACTTTCAAAAAGAAGAATACAAGACGATACAGACGCGGTTTGGTGATCGCGTAAAAACCATCACGGCGACATATTAGGCGTGTGAACGACGGAACGACTCGCTTTTTCTAGCGCAGTGGATTGCCGCCAGTTGGTTCGATGCCGCCAGTTCCGCTACCGCGGTGGGTTGGCGACCATCCTGACACGTTGTCAGCCGCTAGCCAGAAGACACACCGTCATCGTGAATTCTCATTACTGGTTTTCTAGAACCATAACATCATTTTTTGTCCCACCGCCGCCGAATGTTCGGTCATCGACAAGAATCCTTAACCCGAGTAACCAATGAGGCGGCGGGAAGTACGCTCATGTGGAAGCAGCTATGGCGCGTGGAGATACCAATTGGCATGGACGCAAAGGAAAATCCGGAGCTCTACACGTCAAGAATGGTATTCTAATAATCCAGGAATGATTATCGATCAAGTATCGTCTTCCCACCACTAACCTTGTCAGCGTACCTGTCTTTCCCCGGCGTCAGCCTATGCATCTAGTATCTTAGGCACTACTGTATGCTTCATATCATTATGATTGTGTTGTCATATTCAGATATAACGATTCCGGATAAACGATTAATTGATAATAATAAATGATAACATCTAGTACTCTACTGCAGTCCCTCGATTGTCATTGTTCACAGCCATTTTTATGTGTGAAGCATCCTCGTGGTGTAATGAATTCATTTTCACACAGCCTCGATCGCGTTTACCTTATCTCACATTCTGAGTGTTCCACAACTTAGTGCTGCGCTTTAACAAAGCTCGGCCAAGGTTTTTGTATGAATCTATAATCTTCATCAAAATGAACTGGATCGGGATCGCGACACTAATCATGCAACACTAATCGAAACGTTGCGAAAGACGAGAATATGAAAACTACCGGTTGAAAAAAAAACTACCGGTCCACGTCATCACCAGTCACGACAACGCCTACAACCAACACCACGACCACGACAACTGTTATATGTGAGTTGCCGCTTGGTAATATGTTCTGTTGTGTTGTCATCTGAATGTGCGATAGAGTGAGTCAATTGCGAGCGAGAGAGGTTAAAATGAAAGACGGAAGTCTGACGCGACCTCAATTTATTGGATTGCCGTTTCTTTTGGTTGAATCGCGCGCGCAACTGCGAAGCAAAGTCTACAGTATAGAAAGACGTTTCGAGAGAGAGAGAGAGAGAGAGAGAGAGAGAGAGAGAAAAAGAGAGAGTTATACAGGAATAGTTTCAGCGTGTGCTTCTTGTGAGAAGGAAGCCATCGATCTGGAGATAGAGGCGGATTTGAATGGCAAAGAGTTCGCAAGCGACGACTTCGGAGTGAGTCTCTCTCTCTTTCTCTCTATCTCTCTCTTCCTCTTTCTCTTCCTCTCTCTCTCCCTCCTTCTTCAACACACCATTGTAGATGAACGCCGATGGCTGCACCACTCGCCCATTTGTAGGCTATTAGGAAATCGCACCACGCACCACCACACCACCGCACCACTACACCACCGCACCACCGCACCACCGCACCACATTTTATCGCACCACCGCACCATCGTACCACATTTATCCGCACCACCGCACCATCGCACCACATGTTATCGTACTACCGCACCATCGCACCACCACTTAAGTTATCGCACCACTTGCTGAAAATATGTATTTCATGTATATTTTTTCGTCATGCCGGATGCCGTTTCGTGCCGCAAATACGTTTACCACAACATCACTATCAGTTAGTCTTCAGTAATACATTTGCAAACCTAGCTCTCTATATGCATAGTGCCCAGGGGTGAGATGAGTCCTTTTCGTCGAACCCTCGTTATATCCCTTCTCGGACAGACAAACTATCATGTTTGTAGCAGTCTGCCCTGTAACTGTCAGATGCCCATAACAGTACTTAATGGATGCAGAAAACAAATCATCACTTGCTAGATGAGACATGTAGCAGTCTGTGAGCAAACCCCGCGCACGTCAGCAACTGCTACCTACACCTATAGCGAAAATTTAAAAAAGAAGAAAAATCGTTTGTAAACGGTGAATGTGATAAAGCAAATACGAATCAACACGACACGTCACCATCACCAAATAGCTTACTATGCAATCACGGTTCGGATAGTTGCGCAGTGGACAGTGGCGCGCGCCCTGACCGCTCAGCAAGCACGCGACGCGCCAGCTCCACTGCGAATTACCAGCAAGCGCTAGAGCGCGATAATTTCTTCACTGAAATCGCTACGCGCTCATTCACTCGCGGCGCGGCCTGCGCGCCAGCCGCTCTCTCTGTGGGGCGCGCTGTGCAACTATCCGGGCCGTGGCAATTAGAAGCGATTATCAGATATGACACCATTATTTTTTCAACCAACATTATATATATATATATATATATATATATATATATATATATATATATATATATATATATATATATATATATATAGTTACCTCTGAAAACGAGTAACATGAATTTGAAACGGAATTTGTATCAAGAAATGCTTGAGCAAAATGCTTCTTACGAAAATACACGCGAAAAAATGATACTTGTAAAACCCATGAGCGGTGGTGCGATCGGTGGTGCGATAAAGCGTGGTGCGATAGAATGTGGTACGATGGTGTCGTTGTATTACGACCTGGCCGGGCCTATACAAACTCCAATCCCCCCATAACACGATAATACTCGTAACACACAAAGTCTTTATCGCATAGAATGGGCCACGCAACAAGGCGTGAGGGGCTTAAATACGATACAATAAGGGGCGGGGCAAAGAGTTGATGGATGAAGTGCAGATGGCACCGGATGCGGGACCCAACCTCGGTGCCATGCTGTGCTTCAAGGGCAACGTCCGCCTCCCTATTGAGTCGAGACGCCGGCCGACTCAGATCTCGGCAGGGAGGGAAGGGGATTGTGTTGGGTTACTAGATAAAAGGAACACAATAGTAAATGGAAAGTTAAACAAAAGTTATGAAAAGGGGTGATAGGGTAAGTAGTTGTTGAAATCTTCTTTCTTCGACATTCTTCTTCCTTCTTGACGTGGGCACGGCTGCAGGTCTCCGAAGAGATTGAAGGGTCGCTCGGCGGTCCAGATGAGGTGGACGACGGCACGGCGGCGGGTCTCCGAAGAGATTGAAGGGTCGCTCGGCGGTCCAGATGGGGTGGACGACGGCACGGCGGCGGGTCTCCGAAGAGATTGAAGGGTCGCTCGGCGGTCCAGATGGGGTGGACGACGGCACGGCGGCGGGTCTCCGAAGAGATTGAAGGGGCGCTCGGCGGTCCAGATGGGGTGGACGACGGCACGGCGGCGGGTCTCCGAAGAGATTGAAGGGTCGCTCGGCGGTCCAGATGGGGTGGACGACGGCACGGCGGTGGGTCTCCGAAGAGATTGAAGGTCGCTCAGCGGTCCAGATGGGGTGGACGACGGCACGGCGGCGGGTCTCCGAAGAGATTGAAGGGTCGCTCGGCGGTCCAGATGGGGTGGACGACGGCACGGCGGCGGGTCTCCGAAGAGATTGAAGGGTCGCTCGGCGGTCCAGATGGGGTGGACGACGGCACGGCGGCGGGTCTCCGAAGAGATTGAAGGGTCGCTCGGCGGTCCAGATGGGGTGGACGACGGCACGGCGGCGGGTCTCCGAAGAGATTGAAGGGTCGCTCGGCGGTCCAGATGGGGTGGACGACGGCACGGCGGCGGGTCTCCGAAGAGATTGAAGGGTCGCTCGGCGGTCCAGATGGGGTGGACGACGGCACGGCGGCGGGTCTCCGAAGAGATTGAAGGGTCGCTCGGCGGTCCAGATGGGGTGGACGACGGCACGGCGGCGGGTCTCCGAAGAGATTAAAGGGGCGCTCGGCGGTCCAGATGGGGTGGACGACGGCACGGCGGCGGGTCTCCGAAGAGATTGAAGGGTCCCTCGGCGGTCCAGATGGGGTGGACGACGGCACGGCGGCGGGTCTCCGAAGAGATTGAAGGGTCGCTCGGCGGTCCAGATGGGGTGGACGACGGCACGGCGGCGGGTCTCCGAAGAGATTGAAGGGTCGCTCGGCGGTCCAGATGGGGTGGACGACGGCACGGCGGCGGGTCTCCGAAGAGATTGAAGGGTCGCTCGGCGGTCCAGATGGGGTGGACGACGGCACGGCGGCGGGTCTCCGAAGAGATTGAAGGGTCGCTCGGCGGTCCAGATGGGGTGGACGACGGCACGGCGGCGGGTCTCCGAAGAGATTGAAGGGTCGCTCGGCGGTCCAGATGGGGTGGACGACGGCACGGCGGCGGGTCTCCGAAGAGATTGAAGGGTCGCTCGGCGGTCCAGATGAGGTGGACGACGGCACGGCGGCGGGTCTTCGAAGGTATGCATCGATAGTTGCAGACATCGGCAGGGCGGCTATAGAGTCACCTTCGAGTCACTTCTCTAGTAACCAACGTATTGGCGGACTCGGCTGGTAGTGTGCGTAACATTCTGAGACTGGCTCGAATGTCGGTCGTGACTTGTCTTGCGATTTACGTGATGCAATCTTCTTATCAAAGATTCTCTCGATGCAGTTGTAGGTAAATACGAACGGACGACAGTGACGGTCGGGCGGCTCCCGCCTATCCGAGTGTGTCGCGCAGCTCCCGAAGAGACGACGGCTCTCCGCCTCCCGAAGACGTGAGTGGAAGGACAACAGTGACGTTCGGACGGCTCCCGTTTATCCGAGTGTGTCGCGCAGCTCCCGAAGAGACGACGGCTCTCCGCCTCCCGAAGACGTGAGTGGAAGGACAACAGTGACGTTCGGACGGCTCCCGTTTATCCGAGTGTGTCGCGCAGCTCCCGAAGAGACGACGGCTCTCCGCCTCCCGAAGACGTGAGTGGAAGGGCAACAGTGACGTTCGGACGGCTCCCGTTTATCCGAGTGTGTCGCGCAGCTCCCGAGGAGACGACGGCTCTCCGCCTCCCGAAGACGTGAGTGGAAGGGCAACAGTGACGTTCGGACGGCTCCCGTTTATCCGAGTGTGTCGCGCAGCTCCCGAAGAGACGACGGCTCTCCGCCTCCCGAAGACGTGAGTGGAAGGGCAACAGTGACGTTCGGACGGCTCCCGTTTATCCGAGTGTGTCGCGCAGCTCCCGAAGAGACGACGGCTCTCCGCCTCCCGAAGACGTGAGTGGAAGGGCAACAGTGACGTTCGGACGGCTCCCGTTTATCCGAGTGTGTCGCGCAGCTCCCGAAGAGACGACGGCTCTCCGCCTCCCGAAGACGTGAGTGGAAGGGCGACAGTGACGTTCGGACGGCTCCCGCCTATCCGAGTGTGTCGCGCAGCTCCCGAAGAGACGACGGCTCTCCGCCTCCCGAAGACGTGAGTGGAAGGGCAACAGTGACGTTCGGACGGCTCCCGTTTATCCGAGTGTGTCGCGCAGCTCCCGAAGAGACGACGGCTCTCCGCCTCCCGAAGACGTGAGTGGAAGGGCGCATCGATGGTGAGGGGTCAGGGTAGTCGACACCGATGTAGTTGAAGAAGGGAGGAGGATCCTTTGCAGCTGCAGAAGAGACGACTGGAGTCCACTTGCTCTGTCGAGCGAGTGGTGAATGACTGCCGATTGCAGCTCTCTTATACCAGCTTTGTCGAGGGGCGGGGCGAGCACGATCTGCCACCGCCTTTGTCTCCGATCCTCCGCGGCGGATTGTCGCTCACTGCATTCTCTTCTCCGTTGTGTCGTTTAACCTTGATGCGCGCGGGAAGGAGTGGCGGCTGTTGTCTCTGCCGCCTGCGCAGGGTTCCCGCTGCGAGCATCGCCTCTCTTTGTCACCCCAGAAACAGATGGTCTGATCTCGGGCCGAGGGAATAGTAGAATGCGATGTGGTGATTGATGAAGCGAATTCGAATTCGCTGGGAGTCGAAAATTCCAAATTCCCAATTGGAAAGTCAAGTACGTGACGCCGCTCCCGCAAAGAGACACACCTTGCATCTGAGAACGAGCTCCGACGCTCGCTGCTTGACTCGACTCCCACTTGTCGCACGGCCAAGTCCCGTACGGCCTCTCTCCTAGCAGACGCAATAGCTGGAGATTTCCGAGGCTTCCGACTCTTCGAGTCTGTGAGACCGCCGGGGGGCGCGGAAGATCAGCCCGTGCTGTCTCCCGTTTTCTGTTGGCGACAGGGCCCCCCACTGACGAGGTGTTACTCCGAGATGACCTGGCTGCGTCAGATGAATGTGATCTGGCCGGGCCTATACAAACTCCAATCCCCCCATAACACGATAATACTCGTAACACACAAAGTCTTTATCGCATAGAATGGGCCACGCAACAAGGCGTGAGGGGCTTAAATACGATACAATAAGGGGCGGGGCAAAGAGTTGATGGATGAAGTTGATGGATGTATTCTATAAATGATTTTTTTCGGACATACAAAACACGAAATCCCACACTACTGATCACCGCATACACAACCTATTTTCGCTGTAAATTAGAATATTGCACTGAGATCTGGAACCCTACTGATGTTGCTTCTGTAAACCTAATTGAGAGCATACAACGCTATTATACTCGTCGTGTGTGTCAGCGTATCGGGCGCAGCCTATCATATCCTCAACGCCTTGAGCTTTTCAATCTTCAAACTCTCGAAAATAGACGATTCTTGAATGATGTCACATACATTCACAAAGTAATCCACTCGAAAACTATATTGGACTATCATGGTCTTTTTGCAATTATTCCATCTCGTACTCGTGGCTCTCATGAATTTAGAATTGTTCCATCATTTGATCACACAGGCCGTACCAGCACTTTTTTAAGCAGAACCTTCGCAATATGGAATGCGCTTTCTCGTGACCTAATCTCCATCAATGATCCCTCTATCTTCAAATCACAACTCTCTACATTAGATCTCATGCCACCTAGCAAATTGCGCAACCTATAGAGAGCTCTCCCCCCACTTCCTTTTCCATGTAATACTATGTGATTATGTTCGTGTTCAATATCATTGAAACCCCGTTTATACCTGCCGTTTGTATTGCTCACTTTTTGTTTATAATTGCGTTTTTTTTCCATGTTATCGGTAATAAACCTATCTATCTAAGTGCAGATGGCACCGGATGCGGGACCCAACCTCGGTGCCATGCTGTGCTTCAAGGGCAACGGTGTGATGATGCAGTGGTGCGGTGGTGTAGTGGTGCGGTGGTGCGGTGGTGTAGTGGTGCGGTGGTGCGGTGGTGCGTGGTGCGAATTCCTAATTGCCTTAATGAGAACCTGCGAGTGACCGCACGGCGAGCCGCAGGACGCGGATGGTGGGCGCCTGCGCTCTCTCGTTTCGTGTACTCTCCCCGAGTGTCTGACCATTGTAACCGAAGAGATGAGAGTGTTCGATCATTGTCACTTTTTCAGATCAACGGCGATAACGGCTCAGATACTGAGAACACGAACCCGTAGGAAATTACTGTCACCTGCAACGCCAACAAAGTGAGCGCGTCGACACCCTTCATGAATCCACGAAATCTCCTGGATTTCTTTCCAGGAGTGGGAGTGGACGGGCGGCCTAATCGTCACGTCTCTCGATTGCCGCTACTTTTGAAAGACTCGAACCCAACCTTCCCATAGCTATATGGGAAGGTTGGGTTCGATATACTCGGCTTTTTCTGTTTTCCGCAATGACGTTTTCATCTTTCCACAGTTCAACACATGATACACTAACGCTCTAGTTTCATAAACTTATACTTATGTTTATTTTTTCTCCCACTGAAACAGGGAACGCGTCCGGAATATAATTTGGAAAACGCTTACGTCATTGTGGTTTGCGTTTATACCAAAAACCTCTTAAATTTGACTGCTTTCTTTTCGAAACATGTTTCGTTTTCTGTTTGATAAAATGTAATACAACATTTAGGGTCTCGCTGTTCTCCTGTACCAATATATTTTTAATCACAGTTGTAAAAGTCACACGCAACACGAACACATGTGAGATTTTTAATTCTGATCTACTCGTTAAATATATTTGAAAATCAGTGTTTTCGTGTTGTTTCCGTGGTCACATCTTGGTAGTTCATCAATAATATTTTTTATCAGGTCTCGACCATGCAGCTCTCCCTTCTTCTATCCTACCTGGCTACAGTCAATCAGTACATTTGCAGCCAAGAAGGCGGAACCAACTGCGAACCAGGTGAACATTATTATTATTATTATTATTATTATTATTATTATTATTATTATTATTATTATTATTATTATTATTATTATTATTATTATTATTATTATTATTATTATTATTATTATTATTATTATTATTATTATTATTATTATTATTATTATTATTATTATTATTATTATTATTATTATTATTATTATTATTATTATTATTATTATTATTATTATTATTATTATTATTATTATTATTATTTTTATTATTATTATTATTATTATTATTATTTTTATTTTTATTATTTTTATTATTATTATTATTATTATTATTATTATTATTATTATTATTATTATTATTATTATTATTATTATTATTATTATTATTATTATTGTCCCATGGTTACTCTCTGGTTCAGTCAGAGTTAGTGAAACAACCTGGGCAATATTCGATGAGATTGTCGTACGATGAACGGGTAAAGGCGCAGTACCGGCCGAGAAATCGACTCTCTTTTCCAGATGCCTCGTGCGATTTGTGTGACTCGAGCCCGTTCCCGCATTGCGGAGAAGACTTCGACTTTGCCGATTACCGACGCGATTTTGCGAGCGACGCGATCGAGGTAACTGTCACTGCACTCATCCACGGTCGGACCACTACGATACGGCTCAAGATACTGACTTCAAAACGCCCGAACAGTATATTTCGAAGGCGTTTCAAAGAGACTGATCATACGGCGCACATCTTAACCCGACTGTCGCGAGAGAATAGTGTAGTGGCGTGTCATGTCTGCATACATTGTGTAGTCAGAGCCCTTGGCTACGCGCCCAGCCAGCCGCCGCAGCGTGCGGGTGTTAGGAACGCGACACCGCCTGCGCGCTCTTCTTTTCCTTTTCTCTTTGAGTATTTTAAAGGAACAGTGGCGACTTATTTCTGAAACCATCTACCACAACTCCTCATTTTCACACGCGCAAAACATTTGGCACGAAAGGGAATCGAACCAGCGAGCTCGGTGCCACGACACAGCGCACATGCACTGAGCCATGATGGAAGTCGATCATTTGCGCGTATGTCTCCGAACCCAATTTTGCTATATTGAAGCTTTGAGCGGTAGGCTAATCGTGATGAGACCAATTTTGAACTCAAACTTTCAGCTGCATTCTTGCCAATGCAGATTCGAAAGTAACGCAGAATCGTCGTTCTTTCGCAAAAAATACAATTCTGTTAGGTTAATATGATTTTTAATAATACTCAAAGTCAAAAACAAGTCGCCACTGTTCCTTTAAAGGATTAGACAAAATTATACAGGAAAGAGTACATGCAATTAGCAAAGCACACATCCGGTTTCGGTCCCTTCCACCAGACCGAATGTGTGATCCTACTGGCCGGGACCATCATCAGGTGATGAGCCGGTAGGACAGGGGCATTGAAATCATACTTGATAATAGAGAGGCGTTGATTATGCTTACGTCCTCAAACAAAAATGAAATGGGGGAGGGGGAGAAGACCGCACAGAAGGGTGCTCGGTGTTCGACTGAATGTGTGTGTGAGTCTCATGTTAACACTGTGTCAACGAAATGTTTTATTTTCTTTTAGATTTCAATCCGTATTTTGTTTGAATTTGTTTATTTCCCGATAAAGTTTTGTAGAATTGAATATTTATTAAACTAGTAGAATAACATTAACAATTAACTGTATATGAAGTATAGTTGGTATGGTTCTGTGCAACGGTCATTGAACTTTTCTTTCTGAGTGCAACAACGAAAGATTCTAATTATTTCACCGTGTAGACAGTATATGTAGTTCTGTGCAACGGTCAATGAACTTTTTTTTCTGAGTGCAACAATGGAAGATTCTAATTAATTCACCGTGTAGACAATTTATTGCAATATTTGATTTAATGTCACGTTGGCTGTGTGGGTATCGCATTACTTTAAACGAGTGATCGTCCGGGCAACATTTGCTTATTCCATAGTTTTTGCTTTAAAAGATGACTGTCATAATGGCTAGAAACACCTACAAGATGAAAAGTTCTGAAATTTTGTTTGAAATGAATTATCGCCGAAAATACAGGTTTAGTCCATATTGGAGTTAGGCTATAACTAGCTGAAAATGAAGTTTTGAAACATCGGTCCACGCAGTTCCGGGGAACTCTCAAAAGCATTGCAATGACTCATTGAACACATTTTGATATCTTTTGAAATAACAGAGATATTGCGACTTGAAAGACGTCCCAGGGACTTCGTGGCGGGACCTGTTTTATTACCCGTAGTCATCCTTTAAGGTTTGGTCAGTGTCTTCGAAACGGCCTCTTCAAAATATTTCGAAGTCAGTATCGAAGAAGTTTCGAGAAGACTGACCGTTGGAACGTTGGAAAAAAGTTGGAACGTTGGAAAAAAGGAGAAACTTGGGTCACTCTCAGATGCCAACCTTAGAGGGTCAGTTTAACATAAAAATGAATAGGGTCTAGTTGATAGATCATGACATCATTACACAAGATCAATTGAAAACTATTAATAGAACTGCGCGTATTCGAGTAATGCGCGTTTTTGTGGCTCGCGCTTCGGACTGAAACTCGCGCCAAAATCAGTAAGGCGAAAGACTGTTGCGATATGAGAGTGCGCAGACGGCTTGCGCGCGGCCTGTGGCAGAAAGCCCTCCCCCCGGACACGACCGACTGCTAAAACATCTAATGCGTGTTTTCAGTCTGTCGGAAACGCAATGCGCGGTTAGTGTGCACTGTCTGCAAGTAAGTGTGGTCAGTGGGCGGGACTTAGCCTTGGCTAGGCCGGCCGCGCGGCGATTCTCCATTCTAGGCGTTGCTGTTACGTTTTGGGTAGATTAGTTTCGGGTGTTCTTCTATGTTTGTTGTTTAGAGTATGTTGGGGTGCTCTATGTAATTTTTGCGCAGCCTATATTCAGTTTTCTCGATACATTGGTCGGTATATAGCCTGTTTCGTAATTTCGAAATGTTTCATTTCGCTAGCCTTATACCTTAATAGTTATCCGCCAAAGTTGACTTTTTAGTTGCTGAATCTTCAGCATTGTTCGAGCAATACATTGACTATTTTGCACTTTGATATGCGTTGGTTTTCGTTTCCTTCAATTCCCAGCGCATTTGTTTCACTTTTATGTATCGCTTCTGTGACAACTTATAGAATAGGCTTCGTTTTGCCACTTTCTCGTGATTCGCTATTGACTTCGGCGAACCTCTCGTCCGTGCGAGCGCTCTTTACAAGCACGAGGATCTTCGATCTCCGGACATGTGCTTTGTGTGTGCGCGCGGCGTTCCGTGCTCCGGGCGGCCGATGAGCGATGTGTGAAGGGATCAGTGTCCCGCCGGATTCAGTGATCCAAGGTTGTATGAGAGATGGCTGCGAGAGCCGAGGCGCTCTGTGTGTGGAGAGAAGGGATCAGTGTCCCGTCGGATTCAGTGATCCGAGGTCGTGTTCGTTTGCGGGCTGTATGCGAGATCGGTGAACTTTGGTGAGCAAAGAAGTGTGAGAACTGGTAAGCATCGTGTGTACTGACGTCTTGCCGGTTTTTATGGATCCGAGAACACGATAACGGCGTGATAGATGATTGTGAGATCTCACCAGCCACCAGCGGTGAGGGATCGAGGGCCCGTCGTTTTCAGATACCAGTAAACGCGGGGAGTGTAAGATTCGCGGTGCGTTGTGCATCTGCACCATAATTCGCCGACGCTGCGGACCCAAGCCCGGTTTCTTGAGTAACACAAGCGTCAGTTCTACGGTGTCATCTCACCTTGCCCGACTTCTTAATACTCGTCGTCTAGCCTGGCTGCTTCTTCTTCACGAACCTAACGGGGCGGACACTTACCCCCCAGCCCCGATCTCTACCGTTTTGGTACCGAAGGTGGGCATCGGAATTCCAAACAGAACTGCGTCGGCCAAAATTGCCTACGGGCATTCTCCGGCCGGAAATCCGGCTTTGAAATTTCGCGTTTCGCGTAACCTCTTCTTACGACCAATTCACCACAGCCAGCGTGGCCGAATGGCTAGCGAGCTTGTCTAGTAAACTGGTGGCGCGGGTTCGATTCCCGCTGCATTTTTTTGGCCTTTATTTGATGATTCTCGAAGGTGAGAATGTTTCACAGAAATGTGCCAGCTATCGCGATAATAGATTGATTTTTGTGATTAGTATTGATATCGATAGATATCAATTTCAAAAATCGACATAAGTCAATTCGATACTGTCTCTTCATGTTCCAGACCACAGAAATCAAAAAAAAAGTTGTTGTTCAACAGTGATTTTATCATACCCACTTGTAAAAAAACATGTGCGGCGATTAAAAAAACAGCGGGAATCGAACCCGCGCCACCAGTTTACTAGACAAGCTCGCTAGCCATTCGGCCACGCTGGCTGTGGTGAATTGGTCGTAAGAAGAGGTTACGCGAAACGCGAAATTTCAAAGCCGGATTTCCGGCCGGAGAATGCCCGTAGGCAATTTTGGCCGACGCAGTTCTGTTTGGAATTCCGATGCCCACCTTCGGTACCAAAACGGTAGAGATCGGGGCTGGGGGGTAAGTGTCCGCCCCGCGTAAGCTCAGCGTCTCTAATCGTACCATTCGTCTCACCTTCACTTTGTGGCTGCATCTTCACTTCAATAACTTTATTCGCTCCGTTCATAGCTGCTAGCGCGGTACCTTCGCGTGGTCATTGGGTTGACACAGAGGCACAGAGGCGCGTTTCTCTTCGGATCATGACGGTCCGCTTTATATGAAAGTTTCTATTGGATATTTCGAGCATTTGCGTTATGAATATGAAAGTGGCCGACTGCATTCGATTTGGTGCGTTTGCAAATGGGATACGAATGACCCTGTCAGCTATCAGATCGGTTCCCGTTTTGACCCATGTTTAGAGGATCGGATGTTGAGGCCCCAGTTTGCCTCGATATAGTGCGATACCATCCGAGTTTATTGCCGCCAGTCAACCGCATCTGCCTCCCTTGGTCGCATTACCTGTCGCTTCTGTCTATGCAGTGCGCCTACATCGTCGAGCTTCGAATACGAGTCGTTTGAGAAGCGCGATTCCCAGATAGCCCTGACGTACGCATGTATATCGAGCGGTTTTCTTCTTTGTTTGGCTTGCTCCTATAGGCAAACGCGCTTTTGTTATATATGGGAACCGGTAGAGCACATAATGAGCCCGCGCTGACGTCGCTTTCTGGGAGCATTCTCTCCCCGCACCCCGCGCGGGGAATATGCGGAACCACAAAAAGACGGAATGCAAAGGCGACGAATAATAGACGGAGTACCTTCACCAGCACAAGCGACGTATGTACCTTGTAGTCTGCTGCGCCCTGTACGGCAAGTTCGGCGTCATGCATACCGTTACCGTTGCTTACAGGCATGTTTAAGAAACAGAGCAGGAAGCCGTTGTCAAAAGGGTAGTACGACGACGAGACGTATTCCTCGCGCGTTTTCTCCACGCACCATATCTTTGTTTGGTGTGGTGCGATGTTGCCGATGCCCTGCCCATCAGGGCATTTCAAAGCGCGACGGCTTGCAATTGCGCGATCCCCTCGATCACCCAGCTAAAACAGCCTACATGTCTGGATGCGGCGATGGCATAGCGCGGTTCGAATTTTACTATTGTCAGTTGGTTGCTAGTCGTTGGTTTGAGTGACCGTCGGTCATGTGACATATGACCACGTTCGGATGCTACGTGTAACAAACGGGAAGAGGGTCGAAGAAGAAGAATACAAATGTGTTTGACTGCGCACAGGTTTCAGGCCGACCGGATACGTCAACGATACACGCGAGCGCGATCCTCCGTATATGTTGTATATAATAATAATAATATTTATTACCGCGTATACTATATATATGAACACAGGACAAACACATAATAAGAGTGAATACGGCATTGGAAAATAAATAAACACAAAAATAGGATAAAACAGATAACACAGGTTCCCAAATGAGCACTTATCTAATTTTGGACGGAGGGAACAAATGGGGGTTATCTAGGAGGTACGATTTCACTGTTTGATGTTTCGCAGATAAAATGATGTTGTTGGGGAGTGTGTTCCATAGTGCAAAAACCCTACTGAAAAACGTGCTGCTCTTTAAAGTTGTGTCAAAGCAAGGAATCAGGCGCCACCCATGAGAAACGCGAGACCGGGAAGGTACAATGTTGAAGAGGCCAGAATACTCTAGACTAGTGCGATTAGTCATAACCTTATGAATATACGCAATATCGTTTATTAAGCGTCGCTCTTCGAGCGTTTGGAGATCTAATAGCTGGAGGCGTTGGGGATAAGTGAGCGAGAAAAAGCCGGCACGGTGACATATTCGGCGCGTAAAATGTCTCTGTACCGACTCAATCAGATTCACCGACCCCACATCTTTAGGATTCCATAATTCTGTACAATACTCAAGTTGGCACCGAAAATAGGTTACGTATGCAACTTTAAGAACAGTGAGATTGCGAGTACGATATACGCGCAGAAAGTCGTTTATGGAGTGAAACGTATTCTGAACAATGTTGGAATAGTGATCGTCAAAGACAAGAGAACTGCTGATAGAGACGCCTAAATCCCTGACAGTATCGGCAGGGGCGAGAGTTGTGCCGTGTGCGGAATACTCATGCCTGGGATTACGACGTCCTATATGCAGTATCTGTGTTTTCTGAGTAGATATTTGTAAACCCCACTGAAGGGACCACCATGCGACTAAATCAATTGCCACTTGAAATTTATGCTGGGCGGAAGGATCATTCGCATCAAATGCGAAGGAAATTTTCAAATCATCGGCGTAAAGCGCACACTCAACATAGTCGGGAAGATTGGAGATGATATCATTAATATATACATTGAACAGTATGGGACCTAGGCAAGACCCCTGTGGTACACCACAGTTGACAAGCCGTGGAGAGGAAAGCTCATCACCGACCATTACTTGTTGGCGACGGTCGGTCAAGAAACTTCTAATCCATCCCAATACGTTACCGCGAATTCCCAGCGAATGCAACTTTTTGTATAGCAAGTTGTGATTAATAGTATCGAATGCCTTCTTGAAATCAAAGTATATACAATCGATAACCATTCCATTAGATAGGTGTTTCAACCAGTGACTATGACACTCAATAAGTTGAGCGTTTGTGGATCTATTCTTGCGAAAGCCAAATTGCCTAGATGTGAGAAGCGAATTCCTCTCAAGAAATTCCGTAATTTGCTTGACGCATATGCGTTCCAGAACTTTCGCAACACTACTTATAAGGCTGATAGGCCGGTAGTTGAGTGGATCATCACGAGCCCCCTTTTTATAAAGAGGTTTTATATACGCCAGTTTCCAAATCTCAGGGACATTGCATACGGAAGTAGACATTGAAAAAAGAATAGAGAGTGGGACCGAAATCGTATCAACCGTATTTTTCAAAAAGGCATGCGAAATATTGTCAGGGCTCGTGTTCATTTTAGATGCTAGTTTGGAAATAGTTTTGTGTACATGTGCATACGAAATCTCAATGGTGGAGAGCTGACTGACAGCACAAGGAAGGGGCGCACCCGCAGGGATAGGACCTCGCTGCGAGAAGATCGCATCGAAGCACTCTCCGAACAGCTCCGCCTTCTCCCTCGACCCGTGAATCAACTCACCCTCACGAGAGAGCGAGGCGACACCATCACCAGGAAACAGTTTGGCGCGTACATCCCGAAATAGCGCGCGCTTGTTGCTACCATTGATTAATCTCGCCTCGCGTTTGCAGTTCCAAGAGAATAACGCCTTTCGTAGTTTATTTTGTGCTCTGTCCGAAGCACGGCTGGAAGGCTGTCTAATCGAATACTTAAGAGCTGCGCGTTTCAATTTGAGAATATGACTGGGAAGGTTAGTATTTTTATACGGGGGCAGAACGGGAATGTGAGTGTGGATGAGGTGTTGCATTCGCTGGTTGAAAAGCGCGGTAGCCTGTTCTAATGTCAGTCCTATAAAGGCAAGTGTCCAATCAGTACAAGCAATGGTTTTGTTTATTTCATTCCAATTCGCCCTCCGATATGCGAAACGCGGCCTCTCTCCAGCGGCCTCACTCACCCCGAGTCGCAGCCGATACTCAACGGGCAAGTGATCGCAGACAGAAAAACGCGGCATCACACGGACACATTGGAAAAGCGATATGGAATCAGTGAGAACGATGTCGAGAGTGTGCGCCCTTCGCCCCACTCGTCTCACCATCGTCGCATGGCGAACCATTTGAGAAAGGGAGTGGAGTGAGACGAAGTTCATCAAAGATCGATCAAACGCCTCAGTCGCTCGGAACGAATTCCAGTCGACCGATGGCGCATTGAAATCTCCTTGAATTATGTGACTATGGCTATCAGGTAAGAGAAGTGACTGAATTTCATGAATAAGTTTTGTTCCTGCTAGCTTGATTTGTGGCGATGAGCCAGGTGTGCGATATGCAGTAATCAATCGCAGTGGGCGAGACATCTTTAAAACATGTGAGGAGAGAATGTCGATGCAAACTAATTCGCAAAGATTATCAATTGATATGGATAAAATGTGTTTTACAGAAAGGGAAGAGTGAGTGAGCACTAAAACGCCTCCAGCATGAGTCTTGCGATCCGATCGATACATGTTATAGCGGCCATTCATACAGAGACTACTCATATTATCTTCAACATTGCACCAACTTTCGGTTATCGCGAAAACAATAGGTTTAGCCTGATTCAATAGCATATCTAAATCATACAACTTATTCCGAACTGAGCGCGCGTTTAGCAGCAGAAAATTTGCACATGGAACAACACTGGTGATTGGGGAAGGGGAAAACTGCGAAACATCAAAAACAGTAGAACCGACCTGAACAACAGTGCTAGCGGGCCGGGGGCAGAAGTCCTAGTCCATGGCAACGTCGGCATCTCCAGCGGTCTCTTCAAACGGCTCGCCCGATTCACCCTCGCGCACCTTCTTCGGGACCTCCTCTGCAATCGGCGAGAGCAGTACTTTGGACAAGGTGCGCTTCACAGCGGACTTGCGGACAGACAGAGGGTTAGAGGACGAGCGAGGAGCGGTCTTCCTTCCACCCCTTCCCTTCCCGCGCCCCCTGCCACCCGGGCGGCCGCGGGAAGAGCGAGCGGTGGGGGGAGGAGAGAGAGATGGCGGCTGCGGGGTCACGGCGAGAGAGTGCGCGGGAGGAGAGGGCTCAGACGACGAGGCGGCCGCAGGCGACCCAGCAGCGAGGGAAGGGGGGAGATGGTCGGCCACAGTCGGCGGCGCAGCATGCTGATGGGCGTCGAACGGTCGGGGGTAGCGAAGGGTGACGATGCGACAATCGCGAACCACAACCTCCACCTGGCCGGCCTTCTCGTTCCGACGGCGGCACTCGGCTTTCAGCTCCCTTTCCGTCTGCAACTCGTCCATAGTCAGATCACGGCGAGCGTACGCGAACTGACAGCCGGACAGAGGGCCTCGGCGGTTCGACCAGATGCCAGAGAGGAAGGCATCTCGCAGCAGGCGAGAAGCGACCTGGATCTTGAGAATCCTCCTGGGGGGAGTGTTCCTGATTCCATGGCGGTGGGAGGTGATCCGCCCGGCATTCCACTCGTCCAGAATGTCCTTGTTGCCGCACTTGGCAACCAGCTCCTTGAGGAAATCGTAGTCGGCGCGAGCAGTCTCCTCGTCGGTGGTCTCCTCCGTCCGCCCCACAATCACGAGGCGGGTGGCCTTGTCGTTTATGACGTCGGTGTCGCTGTGCACGACGCGCACCATGTCAGCAAACGACAGCGGGCGAGGGGGAGGAGGCTGGTTGATGGGGGGGAGCCTGGTCTCAAGCAGCTTCATCAACATGACCAGGGTGATCAACATGACCAGGGTCATCAACATGACCAGGGTAAAAACATGACCAGGGTAAAACATGACCAGGGTATATCTCTCGCGACCGTTTTTCTGTTCTAGCACGTCCTTCTTCCTACGTTTGCGTTTACGGTTACAGACTTAAAATTAGCGTTATGACGTAGCGCAGCGGAGTTATAATGCGTGTTTTCAGTCTGTCGGAAACGCAATGCGCGGTTAGTGTGCACTGTCTGCGAGTAAGTGTGGTCAGTGGGCGGGGCTTAGCCTTGGCTAGGCCGGCCGCGCGGCGATTCTCCATTCTAGGCGTTGCTGTTCCACCCTCCCTCCCGCACAGCAACAAGGACAGGCCACCTACCGCCCTCCCACCCG
Source organism: Rhabditoides inermis (assembly GCA_963966185.1). NCBI lineage: Eukaryota > Metazoa > Nematoda > Chromadorea > Rhabditida > Rhabditidae > Rhabditoides > Rhabditoides inermis. Next base: position 791,281 of record CAWZYM010000312.1, read on the forward strand.
GTGGCTTGTTCTCACACGAGCCCACAACAAATTCTAATACCACCGTCTTGCTCACTGCGCATCTTGCTCGCACGCTGCACACGGCCCTGACGCATGCCGTGCAGCCGGTACAGCATACTAGTTATCATATCTATCTCTACGAGTATCGAAATCAGCGCCACATACTTTACACTACTGACACTCGGCGCACGTCGTTACCACGTGACACACCTGCTCGACACTGGATACCGTACCCTACCGTGCCGCACGCACAAGGACGCCGCTGCGGCACGTCCCGGCAGTGAGCGTTGCGTAGGCGCGGTATCGAAACCATAATATATCATAGGGTGGTACCCTTCATTTCACGATGCATTCTCCGCTCCCACCACTGGTTTACGGTAATATCCTTTTTCTCATGTTTCAGTCTGTTTTCACATGTTTCAGCACATTCAGCCCAGGTAAGTTTTCAATCCACGTTCAGTCGCTGCCTTTCATTTTCCACACTCTCGCCACGCAAGCCGGTACCAGCATACCGAGACACCAAGACCAAGCGAGAGATGAGGCGACCCCGTCGCCCGATCCGTCGAAGGTCGACGGTGCTAAACCCCACATACATTGCGTTTCACTACCTGAATAAAGCACGTCCTTCCCCCTACGTTTGCGTTTACGGTTACAGACTTAAAATTAGCGTTATGACGTAGCGCAGCGGAGTTATAATAGCGATTTCGCTAGCGTATTTTGAAACTGTTCCTTTAATGTGCTGACCATTTTCTCGCCAGCCTGACGCGAGCGGCTGTCTCACTCGCACTCTCATCTGCCAACAACCGAGAAACGCCGCCGATATCTTCATTTTAGGTATTTACGTGAGTTGTTTCTGCTCAGACAAAACAATACCTCTCACCATAGATCAACGGTGATATCTACGTTAGCGCATTCGATGAGTACCCTTTCTTCTCGCCAACTTTTTCCAAATCCATCGAAGTGTCGTGCTCAGGAGACGGTATTGCATTTTAGTGTTTCGAAAAACGTTAAGCTGACATTGTTCAGGCTGGTACTATTCTCACCGCAACAAGCAGGTGAAAATAGAGTCTGCAGAGTGCGTATTCAATGGATTGTGTGATGGGGACTGCGACAGTGTTATGGCGCCAAGTTGCGGTGACACCTGCAGCGCTGATGCTTTGCCGGTCGGAGGAGAAAAGCCTGAACACGTGTCTGTTCTCCCATTCACCGATAACGTAGTGAGTCAAACAAAACCTTGTTGTTCAACTGCGAACCAGTGGAAAATGAATAAAGTTCCTTGATGCAGGTTGAAAACGACGGTTGTCTCACTCGCTCGCTGATCTGCGAAGTTCCATCAGAATACTGGATGATTAAATATTTCGGCATACGGGTCAGTTTCACTTCAGTTCACATTTTTGGCTGAGCTACAAGAAGGTAAAGGTGTTTTGGTCCATTACGCAAATTTGATCAAATATATAAGGTACCATGACCTTTAATCGGTCAGTTTTTGTTCAAAGTGACTCTGGAGGGCTCATTCAATTTGTCCCGACATATTGTTCCTAAAAACAAATGTGTAGAATCCAATAATGTTGGTCGTTTTTGTCAGTTCTGGGAAACATTTTTAGAAAAGGATCGTGTGAATCTGACTGGTATATATATATATATATATATATATATATATATATATATATATATATATATATATATATATATATATATATATATATATATATATATATATATATATATATATATATATATACTAATGACTGTATTTTCACTTTCTCTATCAGTATCACTTTTGCAGATCAATGGAAACCTCATTCACGATGAGCTGACATACTCGATTTACTCGACTGTGGAGTTGCAATGCACTGGAGACGGTGAGATCAGGCGTATTGATCCTGTCCTAACACGTTACTGGAAATTCCAATATCCACCTGGAAAAGTGGAAAATCCAGTGACATGAAAAAATGGATTTTCCAGCTGGAAACTGGATTTTCCAGGTGGAAGTTGGATTTTCCAGTAACGTGTTAGGACAGTATCATTCAAATGGAAAAAAACAACACCAACCTGATCTTTCTAACAAGGACAACGAAAAGTGTTCCCAGAGTTCTTACGATTTCCCCATTTTCTGCTGCGTTCGAGATTTGTTACTTTCAGGATGGCAATTCAACGGCTCTCCCGTCGAGACAGTAGACTGCCTTATTCGTGGAGCGTGCGTTTCTTGTGAAACTGGTTAGTTTATTTTCCTCACTGAAATATTGCATTCCATAGCTTTTCTTTACAGATGTCTGCGCGCCATGTGATTTCGATCTGAACACGACTCCGAATTCTGAGAATGAATACGCAACAGAGTTTGCGCAAGACGAACGTACAGTGAGTTTGCAGAAGCCGAGTAATAATGAAACAAATAAAACACTCATTTTCAGACAACTCCCACCGGATGCTTTCGCGATCTATGGTGTTATGCTTCCACCCACCCCCACTTTACCATCATCTACGGCGTATATATAGAAGTTTGTAGGCACTACCAGCAAACAAAATTCAATTTCAATTCAAAATTCAACATTTATCAACAAAATGCATGACGATTTCAGATCAATGGAGTCGACGTGATCAATTCGCCCGAAGATGACATCAATGTCGTGTACGTGGGATTGAAGTGTTCAGAAAACGGTGAGTATAATGCAATATTTTATGTCTCAAATTTCGAATGTGCAGCGCACTAGAGTGTGCAGCGCATTAGAGTCCGGGATAATTATGCGAATTCAGGCTGGCTGTGGGACAAGAACGGTGTGCAGGTGCCGGTCACGTCAGTGCAGTGTGTGGTGGTTGGAGAATAGTGAATCTTCATTTTCACATCCGAGTTGGTTAAGATAAACACGCACATTCTATGCACAATTTGAAAACAGTTTGCCACCTGCATTTCTCATCGATCATGAGTGAACCGGAAACGAAGTGCTTAGAGTTAGTGAGCCATAAAATCGACCCCAAACAATTGACCAAATAACTTCTTTAACGAATGGTTTATACTTTTTCACTGTTTTTTTGTACATATGAATAGCAAAAAACGAGTAAAATCACTCCGATTGGGCGATTGGGCTTCTCGTGTGCATTCTGTGATATTTTTCAACTGCAGACAGTGCATATAAATTGAAGGTTGCATAACAGCATAACAGTATCCGACATATGCGGTAGTGTGATGTATATGAGTAAAAACATCACGATCGTGATATCAGGAATGTTTGTTCCTGTTTCCAACTCCACTATCACGACTTGATGAAGCCCGGGCGCTCTTCGATCACTATTGCTCAATCGAAAAATTATTTTCGCTTCCAAAATTATTTTCGCTCGTTGAGTGTCATGCCCAGTGGTCGCGTGATCTCACCGACGGGCAAGTAGTCGACTGCCTTTATGTAGATTACAAAAAGGCGTTTGATTGCATAAATCATTCCATGTTGTTCAAGAAGCTCCACTCACTAGGTGTTCGCGGCAGTGCAATCGCGTGGATCAAATCTTTTCTGTGCGATAGAACAACGCGTGTACTTGTCAGTCAGTGTCTATCCTCCCCACGCACTGTGAATTGCGGTGTTCCTCAGGGGAGCTGTCTCGGGCCTCTTCTTTTCAATGTATTTATTAACAACATTGTCGACTGTTTGCCGGACTATGTTCGCTGCGCATTGTATGCTGACGATTTGAAAGTGTCCTACGCGTTCTGTCCCCTCGATCTCACCGCGCGCACTAAGTTTCAGCAAGCAGTCGACTGTGTTTCTGAGTGGTCGATTGAGTGGGGTCTCACCATATCTGCTAGCAAAACACAGGTTCTTCACTTGGGCAAGCGAAATCCGCTGTATGCATATTCCCTTGGCACAGTGACTCTAGAAACCCCAGAGTGTGTTAAAGATCTTGGTGTGTATATCTCTACTCGCCTTTCTTTCGATGACTACATTAAACGCATTGTCGATCGCACACTTTGGGGAATCAATGACTTCCTAAGAGCATACCGTACCCGCAGCTTAGCCGTTCTTTGCAAAGCATTTGTGACATATTATCGCTGTAAGCTGGAGTACTGTACTGGAATCCCACCGATGTGCGCTCAGTGAATCTTATTGAGGGCGTTCAACGGTATTTCACCAGACGAATCTGCCATAGAAATGGCATTTTCAATCTAGGATACTCTGCCAGACTCTGCCTGCTAGGCTTGGAGACTCTCGAGTCACGACGAGCTGTCAATGATATTGCCTACATACATAAAATTGTACACGGTCGCACCGTCTTTGACTCATCCACCATCTATAATATCATATCCACATCATCGAGACACTCTCACTGCCACCGAATCGTACCCTCTTTTGATCCGTCCGTTAGAACACAGACATTCATTCACCGCAAGTTTCGAATATGGAATTCCTTACCATCTAACATTATAGCTATCAGAGACACCGGTTCTTTCAAAGAGGAGGTTAGAAAATGCATGATTGAACCATCTCGCATCCGCGCTTCCTGATCGATACGGGTACGGGCTCCCCAGTATATGTAACAGAGTACATTCATTTCATATACATATGTCTGTTGTATTGTCCCATACGCATTTGTATCTGTTTTACCATTCTTTGATTGGATCTTAATCACAAAGACGTTGCACCACTTATTACAGCCACATATTTTTGTCCCCATATGTTTTCTGAATACGCAATGATAAATAATTGAATTGAATTGAATTCCATGCAGAGAAAAGAAGGTTGAATATAGGTCAACATCACATATTCTAGGTATGCATGAAATATACACTGAAGCCCATTTCGTAGGCGCCCATATGCATGATTAGCGCAGCTCAAAAAAAAAGAAGATTGTCATGGAAGCGAGAGATCGGTCTAATGTGTTCCTGTCACTCTGGAAACCTACCATCGAATATCTGTTCGAACGAACATTTATCGCCACTAAATCACCGTTTTTCACGTACATAAGACTCGCCTAAAAAAGGAAGGCAAATGAGAAAGGTTCACCAAACAGAAAGGGTCATGTGCCCACACAATTTATCGATAACATTACCTCAACGCCCAAAAAATCAAAACATGTGGCATCCAATATCCGGTATCCCCCTTCCGTCTGCTTGTGCTACTTCCTCTCTTGCAGTGCCTTCTGGTACTTCTCCCGCAACCTTTCAGTCAACGGACCACTCCCGATTCGGAGAGCATCCCTCTCCGCAAGCACCGTACTGCAATTTCAGTTTTTTAAAGGTTTTTAGGTATCTCTTTTCGCAAGCACCGTACTGCAATCGATTTGGTGTTGCTTCGTTGCTTGTTTGTATGTTTTTTTATTCCAAATCCTACCGAATAGATTAAAAAAAAGTGCGAAAACGATTTGTACAATCAGTGAAACATATCTCTCTGGTGATGATGGGAAAAAGTATGAAAACTCACGGAATCATATCGAAGTGTTCCTTCTGCGAACTGCGAAGACACGAATAGAAGAGTGTCTGCGAGTAGACATCGCGCTGCAAGGGAAGATCTCTCTCTCTCTCTCTCTCTCTCTCTCTACCTGTGCGTGACTCCCTCCTATCCGGATGATCTCTTCTCTCACCGGCAGCATCTTCTCGGCAGCAGTTGTCCACTCGTGCTCGCCTGAGAAGAGAATTAGTTTTGGAAATTTATTAGTATTTCACTTTCACGAAAATTGTATGATTCCGTTTCGTAACAATCTTATTGATCCTGTGAAATGTAATCCACTCCAAGAGAAGTGAAAATGAAGGAAAGAATATATGAAACATATGAAAGCTTTCATTGCTTTTTTTCACCCACCGAATGCCAACATCGCATCGAACAGCGGTAGACCGACGTCCCTCATGATACGAGACTGCTGGGAGGCGGGGCTGAAAGGGGCGGAGACTGTACCACTATGTTGATCATTATTGCGGTTTCCTTGGTATAAAGACGCAGTCTCTTCGAAACAGTCCCTTTTAAACACCTTCGAAAAACGCAGTTTGGTCATGTTTCGAAGACATTTCGAAGTCAGTTTCGATGGGTTTCGAAGAGACTTATCTCTACTTAAGAAGTTCATATTGATGTTTTTTTCTCTTTCTACAACATTTGTGCCGTTTGTGAAACGTATTAGAAGACTAACGGACAAACCTCGCGAATTTCTCCATACTGCCGCGCATGTCAGAAATGGCAGAGTCGTCACGGGTTCTGGAAGGGAAAGGGTGAGGAGAGAGAGAGAGAGGGGGGAGAGGGAGAGA
>CAWZYM010000312.1:802500-822500 GCA_963966185.1 Rhabditoides inermis
TTCGAAACATTACATACAAGAACCAGTGCGTCTTAGTCGAAGGTTTTGTGTGAAACGTATACGATTTCCAGTACCTCAAATGAATGCCAACTGATACATTGTTTTGATGACAAAAGTTGTCCGCACTCACCGCGCAGTTCCTCAGATTCTGCGCGCACCACTCGGCCATGAGACGTCTGAAATCAGCATGACTGCATTTGTTCGATGAGAGAACGACTGAAAGCGAATCAGAACGCGACACGCGACAGACAAAAAGCAGACAGTCGCATCAGCAGATACAAAACAGAGTCAAGAAACCGGTACGCGCATTTCAGTTTCCAGTAATTGAGTAGCAGTTTTACTAGGTATTGCAATAGTCATGGTCTCGCTTCTATCTCTTTCAATTTGCGCGAACGTCTTTCTTCCGCTTTCTTCCGACCGTAAAACTGTTTCCTACTTTCTCAACTTTCGGACTGCCTATGGTTATGTGGTCTTCCTGGTTGCATTTATGTGTCATTGAACGGCTAGGTTGTAGCAGTTCGGCACAGCGCCGCCCCCTTTCGCCTCTCTCTCTCTCTCTCCTCTCTCTCTCTCCGCCCTCTCTCTTTCTCTCTCTCTCCTCTCTCTCTCTCTCTCTCTCTCTCTCTCTCTCTCTTTCACCGACCGCGCATGTATCATCTTTATTTTGCACCAGCGTCTGTGCTGCAGACTGCAGGTGTACCCTAGTCTAGACAGATTTGCAATGTTCAAAATGTGTTTGTTGTTTATTCCTTGTATTGATGTAAAGGAGTATAGGTTATCTTTTCAGTTTTCAACTATGCAGCATTCACTCGTTCTCACTGCCTCCATTGCTTGCACGCTATTTGTCCTTGTCAGGTGAGAAATTCACATATCTCAAACTACTGTAACTGTTCTGTTGTCTTGCCCATACCTCGAACGGTATAGTTGACCATCCGGAAAAGATCTCTCCCTCTGCTAAACTCGTTCCGACCACTGTTTACACGCGTGTTGTTGCTTACATAATTGCGCATGGGATTAGAGGATTACTGGTACTATTACGAGTATCCTCGATACTAGTTTGCGGAGCCGGAAACAGTAGTAGAGTAGTAAATCAGGATGCAATCGGCGTAAGTGCAACGTGGGGCCACTAACGTATCCGTTTTGCTTTTTTGAACCTAGACTGCTCTCAAAACCGCTCACTTCCTTATGCGCTGTAAAAGAGCGCATGCCATGACACATGACTGGATCGCTTGCGTGACTTTTGCAAGATGGCCCTGACAGTTTGAAACAGCCCATACGAAAAACACCTGTCGGAGCACAGTTAAATAACTGCACTACAGTAATCAAAAAAAGATTACTCATAATTCTCTCTGTGATGTAATCTCACCCCAGACGGTCTCTCTCTCTTTCTCTTTCTCCCCCCTTTCTCTCATTCTAGGTCACACACCGTGCGTAAAACGTGTGAAATTGAGTGATTTACTGCTTTTGATTGCACTTTGCGCAGATTTGCAGTTTTGCAACGCCAATTCCAATCCGCAACCAGTTTCGACAATCTGAAATTACGAAGATTGTAGCGGCTCATTTCATGTTTTCCGGACAGGTGTTGTCGCAAAATCGAATTTCAAGCGTTTTCCATTTTTTTAAAGCCGGTTCTCAAAACAGGCGGATCGTGTCTCAAAGTCAAATTCGGGCAGTCGGCCAAAACTGTAAGATGGGAGAGCAAATATTGGCTAATACGGGGGAGAGAAGGTTGAAGTTTCATGAGATGAATGTTTCAAATACTTTTTTCCAGAGCCGGATGTGGCGTTTTGGACCATCAAACGTGCGACGAGCTATGCAAAATGGATTCATTCTGGTGAGTTTTATTTTTGTTCTCATTTATTTATGCCGTGTTTACTAAGTTCACTAGTGAGTTTCTAATAAAATAGTACTTTCAACAACTAGTAGGTCAAGTGAGTCAACCCTGAAAACACTCCACCCTAGACAACGAAAACTACAATGTATCTGTACGAATATTACACTTTTGGTTTGATAATACGATTGCTATAGCCACGTGCTCTCTCTCTCTCTCTCTCTCTCTCATCCGATTTGCAACTGAATGAGTTTCGGTTCGTTCTCTGAACTTGACCTGTTTCTGTTTTCTTTTGCCGCCCGTTACTTTTTGTACTTTCGAGACGAGAGCAAAAACGACATGTGCGAAAGAAAACACCACACGGGAAGCGAAAAATTGCAACGTTTCGAGAAGTATAGAGAGGAGAAGAGAGAGAGAGAGAGAGAGAGAGAGAGAGAGAGAGGGAGAGAGAGATAAAGAGAGAGGGAGAGGAAGAGAGGTTCTCGGAACGTGTTCCGTTTGCACCAGACAGACCGCAACGCAAAAACATGCACACAAAAACAGTCGTTCAAAGTGCGTGTAGCAAAGACAAAAAATGTGTGTTCAAACTGGCGCGCATGATGTGCATGAATGGACATTGCAGGTACGGTCACTGTTCGGGCTGGGACGGCACCGACTTCAGCTGTCGGTGTTTCGAGTATAAAGCGCCCTTGGATGGCGACAGGTAGGAATTTAATTTTGCAGGTTGCATAATTTCTATACTCATTTATACTAATGGTTCAGGTGCAAGCCCAAGCAAGAACAGTGCGCCAGCAAGTGCATCGAAGTGGTACGTTTCACATTTGCGATACGTTTCACTTAAAGTAAATATGTGAGCGGAAGAAGAAGATTTGGCATAAAGAAACCATTCCGAAACTGGAAGATGGTAGAGAAAATACTGGATATTACGAGGAAGAAAAGAAAAGAAAGTTGATTTCATAAACCACAACAATTCACTGACATGGCTGTGAGATGAGATTGGGAAAACGCGTGCGAAAGAGTTGTTTGTGTGCAAAGCGCGCATGTTTTGTGAACTGAACACGTGCTATCTGCTTTCTCAAAAAACACCTATAAATCGTGAGATTAGAATAAGTGTGCTCTGAGCTCGTGAGGAAACCGAGAGAATGAACTGTTACTATTACTAATAGGAAAAACATGGACATTTTGACAGTACATCTAGAAATAGAAAACAGAGCGGTATCGAGTGATTGCGGCGATTGAACGCGAAATGTGGCGAACACACGTGCAGAAAGAGAATGAGAGAGAGAATTGGGAGAGAGAGAGAATGGAGAGAGAGAGAGAGAGAGAGAGAGAGAGAGAGAGAGAGAGAGAGAGAGTTGTGGTCGATAATGCCATATCGAATACGAGGGCCGCACCACAGATTGTGTAAAGGCGCGTGGGCGCTCCTTACGCTCAATGATACTCGATAAGACCTTTCTTGCAATGCTTCCAGACATTGACATAACCGGGGACTGATAGGAGTGATCAAGAAACCACTGATATCCGTTATCAGATAAAGGGGAGGAGTAAATCATAACACTCCGAATGGTCTGATTGCACTGCGAGGAACTGCACGTATCTATAGTTTGCGACTTCCGTCTTATAGGTCTTATAGCTTTTATAGTCATAAAAAATGAGAGAGAGAAAGAGAGAATAGGACGGCACGAATACTAAGAAATAAATGAGTTGCCTAAAATCACGGATATAACTCTTTATAGCATATAATAGATGAACTGATACATATATACAACAACTTCAGGGTTCGGAAGGCGGGTTCTGCTATCCGCAGAGGGACCACGAGGGAAGGACGAACAGAACGGGGTGCGAGTGCTTCAAGGTAAACGGACCATATCTCTCTCTCATCTCTACTCTCTCTCTCTCTTTCTCTCTCTCCTCTCTACTCTCTCTCTCTCTCTCTCTCTCTCTCTACCACTCTCTCTCTCTCTTTCGCTACCTTTATCTCTCCCTCTTTCTCTTTCTCTCTCACTCTCTCTCCCTTGCATCTCTCTCCATCTTTTTTGCTTCTCTCTTACCCCTCCTCTTTCAGTTCTCTATTTTTCTGTCTCCCTCTCATTTCTCTTTCCCCCTGCCTCTCTCAACGTGTCTATTCCAGGCTCTTCCGAATCTGCGACGCCGGCGCTCCATTGTTCAATACAAGATTGTACAGTAATGCAATGTGCACAATAAACGTTTCCAGAACCAATTGTGAAGCATCGCCTACATGCGAATACTTACTTGAATATCTCTTCAATGCCTTCAATGCTCCTTCAGCTTGCAAGCGCGGAGCCCATCTTTCGCCACAGTGAACGGTCTCGAGCTGCAGTTGCCCACTGCTTGTAGTCGTTCCTGCGCCCATAGAACAGTTTTGTATGATTGCGGACAGACTCTGCCCAGCGGGTTGGCGGCCGTCCGGGTTCTCGAGTGACGTTGCGCGGCCTCCAATCGGTAGTCGCCCGTTCATCGCGCGTCCGTCCTCTTTTGTCCACGCGAAGAAATGTTATTCATGCAAGGATACGTGTCCGGCCCATCGATGTTTGCTTCGCGCCATGTAGGAGATTGGATTCGTCAGTCCGGATCTCGTCCGCATGTCCTCGCTGCTGTCAACTTCTTGTTCAGCGGAGAAATCGAAGAGAAAAAAGTCGGGATACGTTTCACAGTAATAGTTTATCATGTTTCGAGTCTTGGCGGCAATCGTTTCTCCCCCTCAACTAAAAATATGAGGAATATAATCCAACGCTTGTTTCTAAACCAGGCTCGCTTCGTCCGCAGGGCTATTGGGCCGTGCACGCGAAGAAATCTTATTCATGCAAGGATGCGTAGAGCAGTGACGGAGACGTTATCAAGAGATATGATACGTTTCTTATCGATGATTTTGTTTTCCGAGGTTTTTGTAATATGTTTACAGCTCTTCATTATAAATACTAGAAGGTGTATAACTGTCAAGAGATAGGATACGTTTTCTCAAGATATATGATACGTTTCTTACCGATGGTTTAGTGGATTTCTAATTTTTTTGTAATATGTTCACGGTTCTTCATAATAAACACTAAAAGGTGTACTTATAACTGTACAGGACTGAAGACTGAAAAATTTTATAGTGGAAAAAGACTTTGTTGTTTCCAGCCTTGCTACATCCTCGTTTAGTCTCAAACTGTGGATTGTGGACTTCTTACAGAGTAAACCCATTGATCATGTCATTTGATTCCACTATGAATAAAGTATATATATATTGTCACAACTACTGGCACATGTGTCTGTTCTACATCGAACAACAGAGATACGAAGAGGCATTGGAACTATTCGACAGATGAGAATCCCTCTTTCCTTTTACCGTTTGAATTTCTCCCTTTTCGATTTTTCCTCTTTTCTCGTTACGGGTTTACACCATCATACTATTCAAAACGTTTTCGCCAATCACATGTCATTTCTGCGTCGCACGGTCTCCTCGGGAGCAATGCTCGATCTTGGTGCTGGATTTTGCTAGATCTGTCTGGTGCTGGATCTTGGTGCTGGATCCGGATCTTGGCTGTGCTCGACCTGGTGGATGCGGCGAGTCTGCTGTGGAGACTCGAGATGGAGGGGGTCGATGTGGGAGACAGGTGAGGGGGGTTGGCAGATTGAGAATGTCGAATCATAGAGGAATGCTTTAGCCATCGTATCGGCCCATCAACAGCTTGCAATCAGCAAAACATGCGATATGATCCATACGTTTCACATGACTTTGATAAGCAATGACCGTCTAGGTTTGTAATGGGTCGGTGTTATCAATAATAAACATGAAAGATTGTTATCTAAAAAAAGTACTTGCGTAAAGAGTCATTGCTTATGTCCTCATGTCAACCCAATCCAGCAAAAGACATGAGTGAATAACTGTAAACAATATCTGTAAAAGAGAGAGAGAGAGAGAGAGAAAAAGGATGGCCAACGACATAACGCATGACAGCCGTGAGTGTTCTCCTCTCTCTCTCTCTCTCTCTCTCTCTCTCTCTCTCTCTCTCTCTCTCTCTCTCTCTCTCTCTCTCTCTCTCTCTCTCTCTCTCTCTCTCTCAAACTCCTCTCCGACAATGCGACTACACCTACCCTAAAACATATTGTGTATTGTGTGACGAAAAAACAATCGAATGTTCGACGTTGCGATCATCCGCAATCCTTCCCGCTGTGTTTCTATGCTTTCCTCACACGGCACAGTCCTTTGTCCGTTGTGCCGTTTGTCGGGTTCGCTTTGCACTGTCCATTCCCATGCCGCGCGCAAAGGGCACACGGAACGGAAGAAGCGTCCCTCTTATTAGAAAAAAACGAGAGATCACTGGCGGATAGCAAGATTCAGATTTAATCCATTCCGATCCCTACAAGAGCCGTTTTGGTCCCTACATGACCATTGTATTTGACGTCAAAGTTCGCCGCATCCGGGCTTTGCACTCGTACCAGGATTCGGAATATGTTATATGTGAGTGCATTTGTATATGCGTTAACATTGTGCTATATAGTATTGTTCTATCAATTTGTTTGTATATTCATCTCCCCCTTATCCGCATGTTATCAAACAACAACGTTGTAAGTCTATATATCCGGTAGGAGCCACCCATAAGTAGCTAGATGTTTGATACAGATAACGTAGGGTCTATTATTAGTGTCTATAATCTCTTGACAGATGAACATTACTATTATCATTATTATTGTATAATCTAATCTAAATGAGAGAAATAACAACAATTCTATCGAGCCAAGTCATCCTATCTACGCGTGTTTACTGCAGCACGCTTTGTTCAATCCTTTGTCTCTCTCGCATTCATCGGTTTGTTACAGCGCCGTAATGAACGTGGTTCCCCTCGAGAGCGTCCCGCACGTGCGCGGTGTGCCCGTCTTCCGCCGGCATGGCGGGAACTAGAACGCGGCAGGTGAATCAATGTTTAGACTAGAGAAAGAGAGAGAGAGAGACCGACAGAGTAGTTACAGGTTTCGCGTTTGTCGGCATGGTTGTCACAAAGACGGCAGGGGACGCGGGACACACGTCATCCACTGTGCCCGGATACGACTCGCTCGCCGACTTCTACCAATCCAAGTTTGTCACTGTCAAACGATTCATAAGTGATACCCGCTGCTTAGGTTCGATCAGACAGGACCGGTTTTGACGGTTTCTGGACTATATTACGGTGACAAATGACAAAACCAAAGTTCTGACGAGATGAATCTCTCGTGGTGATCGATAGACACATTATATCAAAATTTGGTGCGAAGCGCAGCTTGATGCGATGAATTGATGTCTGGAAATGTGCGGCGAATGAATATTTTTTTGCAAACTGTACCTCTATTCCCTATTTTTGCAAACTGTACCTCTATTCGGAAACTGTCCCTTACTCTGTCAAAAAACCTGGATTCTACTTTCGTGCCACACAAGGCTGCCATGATGAACGGCGTTTTATGATGTGTTTTCTGCGAGAGACCAATGCAATCAAGAAGACCTGACATTTCCATCAAATCTAGAAAAACACGAATGGTGTGAATGCTGAATGAGGCGTCATCTTCAGTTTGATTATGTGCTCAGCAGTTTCTCTGGTGTATTTTCCTTAAAGGTTACCCTCTGAATACCATATTAAAAATTATCACAAATGTATTATCAATGCCTTTTAGAAATATTTTCATGCCGTTTGTGGTTATTTGTGATAAAAAAAATAATGAAATTAAAATTTATCAAAAAATTTATTTAAATCCAACATGATACGCATATTTACGCAACGATATGAGTTATGAATTTTAACAAACTTACTGCGTTTAGCAGATCATTTTTCTATTAGCTGTTCCCGCCAAATTCGTAAAAGAAACACGTATTAAAAAGGTTATTCAAAATAAGAATGACATAAGAAACAATATAAACACATGGAAATAAATTGTCTTTAATGAAACAGCCGATAGTGTGGTCAAATTGTGTAACTTCGTGCAAGTTGTGCACACACCCCCGAGCTGATTAAAAATTATTAGATTCTACGATTTCTCACTCCAATTTTCGAATGATTTTTTAAAACTAATTTGTTTCAGAATGTATATTTGCGTTATCATAATATACTCGTTGAATCGTAAACAATGACATGTTATATCTACGCATACACCCAGATTCAGAGGTACACTACCTTTAAAAATCCCTATAGTATCGCCGTTTCTTGAATCAATCAATTAATCAATCATTCGTTTATTCGAAATCGTTATATCTGAAATCTGAACATGACAACACAATCATATTAAAGTTGCGGTGCTGAGATTCTACCGCCAATACGGACGCCTGATCTAAACCATTATGTTGTAAACGTCCGTGTTCTTTATGTAAATTAAGAGTAAAATTTTGTATCTGTCTCTGTCATCCTATGAAAATGAGAGAGAGACCCCTCCCGCGTTTCTCTATGCTCTCCTCACATTTCACAATTCCTCGCGCCGTTCGCAAGGTTCACATAGGATGCGTGTCGTTTCCCAAGCCGCGCGCAAAGGGCACACGGAACGGGAGAAGCGTCTCCGTCTGAGAAAAAGAGAGATCACTGGTAGATAGCAAGCATCAAATGTTGATCCAGTCCGATCCCTACACGAGCCGTTTTGGTCCCTACATGACCATTGTATTTGACCGCCTGCAACACTCGGGTCATGTGCGAACCAGGATTCTAAATATGTAAGTTCATCCATAATCGAAAATGATTTTCAAATAAAAAAATTTTTCAGGAAATTCATCGCCACATGTATGAGCTGGTGCAGTATCTCTAGCTGCCATTCGGCATGGACGAGTTGGGTATGTACAGTACACCCGCTCTCTACCGTACCAGTCAGTTTTCAGAGTACCGTGTCCAGGTCGTGTTCATACCTGACGACATGGTTGATGACAGGAGACAGGAGTGCGAGTTCTGGGTGAGCCACAACCAGCACCCTGGAGATGTGATCTCCGATTTCGGAAAGCTGTCTTCCCTTTGATCCAGGACTCGGAATATGTAAGTACATTCATATAATCTAACAAAAAGTGTTGGTAATGCCACAGTAGCGAATCCGGCTGAAATTATGCACAAGGGTAGCCCAGAGGGTTCCACATCGATAAAATGAAAGTGCAACAAACCTTTTTTTTTATTTTTGGCCTTGTTTTCATATTCCCTCTCCATTTCGCTCAATTCCCACACTTTCATACTACTATACGCCACTTCACATGTGCACACAGTAATTCTTGCTGTTTCAGTCAACACCCCGAGGAGCTACATGGAGGACGCGAGGCTGATCGGCTTCGGCGAGATGCTGCGACGCCTGGACAGAGAGACGCGCAGCAACGGATGGAACAACGCCGCACTCGTTCTCGCGCAAAAGAGGGTCTTCAACCAGATCAACGCGAACTCAGTGAATAAAAAATCGTATTTTCGTTTTCTACACACTCTCCATTTCTTCTTATCTTTCTATATCTTTCTCCACACCTCACACATGTTTGTGTCTAGAAGAGTGTAGCGAGGGAGGAGTTTATCAGGGTGGTGCAGACCAGGGGCGTGGCCTAGATGGGCGGAGCTCAACAGATCTAAAGAAGCGGAACAACAAAAAAAGAGTCAATCAATAAAAGAAAAACAAGTCTAGAGAAGCGGAACATCAAGGGGCGGATTTCTGGAGCGAGGGGGCGGAAACAAAAGGGGCGGAGACACTCGTAAGATATGTCCCCCGTAGCACCGGAAATCGATTATTGATTGACTCTTCCTTGAAGAGGGGGCGCGGCGGTAGCGCAGTGGATGTGTGCGCGGCTCTCAATCGAAAGGCCACCGGTTCGATGCCTCCCGTGGGCCGAAAGAAGTTCCGCAACCGCGGTGAGTTGGCGACCACCCTGACATGTTGTCAGCCGCTAGCCTGAAGACGCACCGTCGTGAATTCTTGTTGCTGGTTTTCTAGAGCCATACCATCCAGTACTGTACACTCAATGTGTGACGCACCCTTGTGGTGTAACTAATTTGATTTAACCACTACTCTCTGCCTGGCTCTCCGACTTTTTCTGAACTACCCCACATCCTTTTTTCGACAGTATAAATCGCTGCTCCCTTTTCCTAAATCTCATATAGAGATGGCAAATTGTATAATCGTCATTTTGTATACGCATCTCGATTCGATCTTCATTTTCACATCGTCATTTCTTCGCAATGGCCCGTCTCGTGTGGCGGTGAGTTCATTTCTGATTTCTCTCTCTCCCGTCTGAGTGTGTTATCGCTTGTCGTTTTCTCAGGCTCTTGCTGCTTCTCTTGATGTGTCGTTCCATTCTCGGTGGCACCTCGACGAAAGCCGACTTCATCAAGAACCTTTCGGCATTCAGTGAGTCCGTGTACATGTTGTTTTCGTTCCACCTCGTCTATCAGATGCATGTGCAGTGGGTGGTGCACCATTGTTTATCTGGTATTTGTTGCGGCATCACGTGTTTTGGTTGCACTCACATGGGACCGCTTCTGTGCGCGACAAAAAACAAAATTGAAAATCAACCACATTTTGACATTGTACACGTGTTTTGAGTGTGTGCTGTTCTCACTGGGCTCTTTGTCGCTAGTCAGTGGTCTCTGCACTGTGTCTCCGCCATCCCGCTATGGGAGACCGAGCACATGCACTCGATCGATATCACGTATCGATAGAATATCGGTTATCGATAACAGATTATCGATAGATTAAGGTGTCGAAAGAACTAAGATTCTGGTGTTGCTAATGCAAAAACGTTTGTGTTTGTAGAGTGCTCCAATTACAAACACAACGTGCGTGCAGTGTCGGGTGTTCGAACGAGTACGGAGTGGCAGGATAGGTTGATGGCAGCGGCGGCAGACTTCCTCGCCCCGGACACTGTCGAGAAGCCATCAGAAGAAACGCTCAAAGGAGTGATGGAGGTCCGTTTTTTTCCAAACGTGCATTTCAACATTATTGCCTCGAAACAGTCGAAACTCATATACATGTCAGAAATACGAAAGTGGTTAGAATTGAGTCAGTTTCTATCTGAAAACGTTTTCCCTACCTAACAGAACGTTTTCTCTAGAATTGACACTCACTACTCATTTAGAACTTGTTTGGTATAAACAATGCGACTTCATTTGATGAGTTGGTTCGAGACGTGAAAGAGAAGACGCCGGTTAGATAGATTCACATTCCATTACACAAAGTGTTTTCAGCAAATCTTTGTGCCTCCTTTAATGTTCGGTTTGCTATCACTTGTTGGTGTTATCACTGTTATTTCCTATATCATATATACCACAAAAAGAAACACAGCAAGACAGGTTAGTCGAGCACTCATGTTAGTGAAACTCAAACATGTTTAGACATTGCGGACGGTTGCACTTTCTTCAAATAAGTCAGTTTCCATTCCTTTATTGACAAAGGACCATTCGTTTCAAATATTTCTGCTGAAGGTAACTTAGATTACGGTTCCGTAATGAAAAACAAATACAGATTGCGATTGCTCTAATATCGATGATCACTCTGACTTTTATTATTTTATCGATTGTGTATGTCAGTGCTTTCTTCCACACACACAACAAAATATCGAAAGATTTCTCCACGAACATCAACACTGAGCTCGAAAGTTCGTGAACAAACCGAAAATGAAATGTTAGAGTTTCTTCAGACATCTATAAAGAAATGCGCGAGTTCATGTGTGTGGTTCGAGAGTCTGTTGAAAATCCTAAAAAGAACAAAATATCTGCACTGAATCGTGTGTTTGCCGAACAGGTATTATAACAAGAAATTACGATATCAAACGTCTATTTTCTCATTTAGTTGAAAGAAATAAACAGAACGGTTTTGAGCAACAGCCATCCTATCGAACACGCGGTAAGTTGTTATAATACTTCACTGGATCTAATAATGATGTCACAAGTTTACTGGTTACTGACTCGTTAGCAAAGATGCCATTCCTTTCTTTCATCATACCACAATATTGTGGACACGCCAAACGAACAAGAGTTTATGAAAATTTACCCCGTTTGTGTCTTTTTTTTTTGCTCAACATAGGAGTTACATATACATACATTCATATACAACTCCAAAGTCCACAGTATGGATTGCTTGTCCTGCGACCCTCATTCCCGTAAAAAAACGGCAAAGTACTATGAACGGGAGAAAATCATATAGTTTACCAACATGTTATAGTGGTTTTCCCGTTTTGGCGGTAGACAAGTTGCGAGTCGTCGTTCTTTCAGTATGCACAAGCGCATACTTGATGCGTTGAACAGTTGACATTTTCTTCATAGCGCACTCTCATAACCGGTAGACCGGTGTCTGTTGATTGATCAGTGACGATAAGTTTATGGAAATGACATGCAAATGAGCGTGTTCGATACAGTATCCGTGAACCTGATAATGGAAATAACTCTTTCCAAACTTCATGAAATTGCACAAAAATTTGATATGAGGTTCTTGGATGGGTTCTCTACAAACCTCGGAGAGCAGGTTTTGCAAAATGTTTCTCAGAAGAGAGATAATTAAGAAAATGCTTATTACATTGAAGTCATATCTCAAAATTCAGCCGATAAATCCATCGATATCAAGTACTAGTTGTCTATCGACACCTACAGGGACTTGATTGGTTCATTACTCATACAATAGAGTATGTTGTGAAACAGGTGTTTTCCGTATGAGAAGACACAATTCGCTATATAACTCCGCAGTTTCTTCATGGAAATGGCTCAAAATTTGTCAGTAGGTGGTTCTTGACCCCCACTACCACTCTCGGAGAGCACATTTGTGATTTTGTTTCTCCTACTACAGTAATTGCAAACTTTATAAAGCAATCCTGGGAATGAGGTGCATTTGCATAATTTTCTCATCGGTCTGCGTCATTTTTTCGGGCAGAGATACTTCCCCTACCGCGAAAACAGGGGGCCCACTATATACTATCATATAACCCAGCTAGGCGACATATACTTTGTATGTTTTGTACTTAATTGTTCAGAACAATCTCGTTGCCCATTTCAAAAGAGTGGCTGTGGTTCCTACAGTGGATATAATAAACACTGTTGAATCAGCAAAGGTCAACGATCAGTTTTTTTTCAAATTCACACATCATTGTTACTTTTTAGAGCAGAGTAGAAGTGAAGAAACTACAAAAAGTCGTGAAAGCCGTTACAAAAATACGTGATTTTTTCAAGAATTCCTTTCAAGATTATTTTATCGATCCGCTGTCGGAATATGTTAGTTGAACTTGCAATGTAATAAAACAATGAGGATCATTTCAGGAAAATATTTTTAACGTGCACAACATTCTTGACTCTAATTCGGCCCTTTACACGAAGAAACTGATGGAAACAGAGTTTTCACGACCCACGAATATGTTTTCGAAAGAAGTATTTTTGTTTTGAAAACATTTGCATAATCTAACATTAAGATTTTTGAAGAGCTGTACGTGATTAGTCGAGAAACAAAGGAAATGAGAAAACTTGCTATCGAGGTACTTGACAGCAGAATGATATTTTTTTAGCAATAAATTCAGCACGTCGTTTCAAATAACGTTGCCACGGGAATGATTTGGTTTCTTATCATATTAATAGGAGTAGCTTTTGTCTTGGAGTTATCCTTTTACATTGCTCCAAGTGAGTTTTTTTTTATATTCTTGAAGGTAGTGTACCCTCTGAATCTGGGTGCATGTGTAGATACAACATGTCTTTGTTTACGACTCAATGAGTATATTATGATGATGCAAACATATATTCTGAAACAATTTAGTTTTAAAAAATTATTTGAATATTGGAGTGAGAAATCGTAGAAACTAATAACTTTTAATCAGCTCGGGGGTGTGTGCACAACTGCACGAAGTTACACAATTTGACCACACTAACGGCTGTTTCATTCAAGACAATTTATTTGCATGTGTTTATGTATATTGTTTCTTATGTCATTCTTATTTTATATAACATGTGTACTATGTATGTGTTTCTTTTACTAAACTGGCGAAAACAGCTGATGGGAAATTATATGCTAAACGCAGTAAGATATGTTGAATGATGTTAAAAATCATAACTCGACGTTGCGCAAATATTCGTATCATGTTGGAATAAAATAAATGTTTGATAATTTTTAATTTCATTATTTTTTATCAGAAACAACCATAAACGACATAAAAAATACCTCTAAAAGGCATTGATAATACATTCATGAGATTTTTTATCTTTGATTCAGAGGGTACACTACCTTTAACTGTGTAACCAAATATTTCAGTCAAGCCCCCGTTTATTATGCTTGGATCTGCTATTTTCTTTCTTCTCATGTTGATTCCTTCAGTTTACATACCGTATGTTTGGAGCATTCTTCTTTTCTAAATAGTTTAGTTTCAGGATTCTTTCGAACTTTGCTGACGTTAGACAAATCAGCTGTAATTTCTTCGTTCAAAATAGTCAGGATGTTTGGACACTAACTGCAAATATTAACAACACATTTTTACACCGAAACATGTTGTGAGTCTTAATATAAAATGAATGTATCAGAAAACACAATAAATGCCAAATATAGCAATTTACGGGAATGCTACAAAGATAATGGACATATCTTCTTCGAGAGATATACAGATCGCGCTCTGCAAGGTTTTTTTTTATTTTTTTTCGAAACTGTAAGTAAACATGTAAATCGTAAAATTTGGGAATTGTGAAAAATATATTGAATAAACAGGATGTTAACAGTTAAAGTGTTAAAGATACAGGGACCTATGTAGTTCTGGTTTTTTTCTTTCAAAGATATGGCGAATTTTTAATCGCTTCTGCTTCTTCATGAAACGGTTATTTAAAACAAAACGAACGAAAGATATTTATTTTACGATTTACTACGCGCGCGCGATGATCAGAAGAACGCTTTTTTCGACATTCCTCCACTCTGCGCTCTCTTTTCTTTACATGCTCTCTTGCACTTTCTCGCACATGTGCTGTCGGCAAAGAGCCGATGAGCAGGCTGAAGAAATCGAATAGGCCCCTGTAAATCTTTGATGTTTTCACGGGAATAATAATGTGTATAAAACTTCATGAGACGAATATGTGTGTTTCAGGTATTTTCGACCAACTTTCCACAACGCGGGATTCGATTCAAACAATGTCATCCGAACACATTTCGAATGTTTTGAATAGACTCATGGTACGTTTCGAGATCAAAAAATACTAGTGACATGACATCATTTTCAGCTTCTGAGAGCCAAATATATCGAGTTTGATCAAAAAGTGAACGATACTAGAAAGTATTGTAGTTTTGGAAGTACTGCTGGCTGGGCAATCGAATGCTTTGATGAAGACGATTATCTGGCTTCTTTGAACGATCTCGGCACGTTGACACACGCTATTAAAACTTTTCTGGTTAGTTTTTTTCTTGCGTTATCTCAAAAGCTACCAAGTTACCATTTTAGAATGGGTGGAACTGTGAACAACAAAATGTGAATGATGCATGCAAGAACATATCGGCATTCGATGATCTCAGGATTCATTTGAACAACAAAGTCGATAACCCCGGTGTCTATGAAGTGTTTTCCACAATGGAAAATACTACAACTTCGATAAAAGTAACTCAGTATTGCTGATTTTTCCAACTTCTTTTTTCAGACAACATTGATGAATGCTCTACCGAAAGATTGTCAGATGAATGTGATTTATACGAATATCGCAACACTAGCTTGCAACCAGATCAAACCATTCTATTTGGTTATCAACACAATGTGTTAGTAACAATTTACTTATGAACAAATAGGGTATCCCCCATTTTCACGGTACGCGAATTATCGGCCACGGCAATTCACAACTGAACAGAAGCGGCATGATGACAAATCGTTTTAGAGCGGTTTCGTTTCGAGACGCATTCTACTGATTGAGACAGAGAGTGCGCGAGAGAACGCGCGATTTGAGTGACGGCAGACGGCGCGAGCGTGGAAAAGAAACGAGAGTGAGCGAGAGTGCGTGGCAATTTGAGGAAAATGATTCCTCGGCGGAACGCGCCGCGCGTCGAATTTTCTTTGTTCAGTGTGAATTGCCGTGTCGGCGGTCGGCCAGACAGGGGCGAAATCACGAGCTTTTTATGCAAATTGGAAAAGTTTCAAGGTTTTACACCGGGAACGTGGAATTTTTTTTTAAATTGAAAAATCGAAATCTAGAGTTCTGTGTGGATACTATGTTGTACATATCAACATAGCAATGTATCAAAGCACCTTCTTTCTCGAACTGGGTTCTTTAGCGGTTTGTGAGTTGTTAAGTTTTCTAGATTTCCTAGATGACCTATTGAATAGCCTCAAAAACGTGGTTATCGATTGATAACAAGAAAACTAGATCAAAATTAAAAAATTGAAATCTAGACTTCTATTGGAACTGTGGATTCACACCACATATTCAAAAATTAGAAAAAAAATTCATTAACTCCGGTTAGAGTTATTAGCTCTGAAAGGTGAAGAACTATGCTTCATCAGAATTGCAAATCACCTTCATTTCCCTAAAATCAGACCGCAAAGCGCGCGATTCGCGCGCTCGAATGGTTTCGCGCGGGCCGATAGCGCGGCTAAATGCGATGAAACGATGTCTGGAAAATAAGTATGCGGCGAGATGGCTGCCGTACCGTGAACCGGGGAGATACCCTATATGTACATAAAAAAACAATTCACAAGAATACTTCAGACATCAACATTGCTTGCCTATTCCTGTTCGGAGTTGCTTCTTTCTTGATAGGTCGACTTCGAACTCTCGATCCTGTAAGAATAAAGTTGAAGGGATTGAAGGTAACATATTCATAATATTATATCAATAAAAAACAATTTAGCGTGAACTGAACGTTGAAAAACAGATGAAGTTCGGAAACAGTGTTGGCATTTCATTGGTATGTATCGTGGTGTGAAATTTGATCGTAATTCTTCAGGATTGTGTTGGTATTGATCCAAGGAAAATCTATAAAGACTTCCTGAGGCGAAGTTTGCCTGATCAATCAATGGAGAAAGCTTCAGCTAGCAAAATCTCGACATCGAAAACGAGTGGAGTGAACGAATCGAAAGAACACAGCGTTGCTCCCACCACGATTGATTTGGACTGGCCGGGAGAAAACAACTACTTTGATGGAAACTGGGTCGTCCCTATGGGAAATGCACACAAGTAAGTGTGAGAGTTTTCTGATTTACAAAGTTCAGTGATGTTCAGATACATTGTGACCGCTGCTCCGACGGCCGACACTGCCGTTGACTTCTGGCATGTGGTCTTCCGATACAACTGCAAGGCTATTGTCATGCTATGCGACTTTGTTGAAGTTGAGAAAGGGAAATCGGTCGAAAAGTGTTTCGAGTATTGGAACGAGAAAACACATCGTGTTTTCAAAAACCAGTTCGCAAAGTACAC
The DNA here is from genome assembly GCA_963966185.1 of Rhabditoides inermis. Lineage (NCBI taxonomy): Eukaryota > Metazoa > Nematoda > Chromadorea > Rhabditida > Rhabditidae > Rhabditoides > Rhabditoides inermis. The sequence continues at coordinate 819,664 of CAWZYM010000312.1, forward strand.
GGTATGAGTCTCAGAGTCTCAAGTACAAAATACTTGAATGAAATCGTAACGAATTTCAGGTAAAACGCAAGTCTACGAAAAAGGCATCCATCAAAAACCTTAAACACATGGTGTTCACTGTTTCCAAGTAATGTATCGTGTTTTCAGAATCAGTGTCATTATGTTATTTAGTGGGTTCGTGAAGAAAGATGTGGAACTGCTACAGTACACTGGCTGGCAAGATTGCCTTGCTCCTGAAAACCCGGAAGAAATGGCCCATGTGATGAAGACGGTTTACGAAAACATCGGAAACACGGACGAGCCAGTGGTCGTCCACTGCGCCGACGGACTCGGGAGGAGCGCCGCTTTCGTCGGTACGTTTATTTTAATCTTTCTGAGTTCTGATATCATTGCCATGGTTTAGGTATGGATGTACTTATGGGTATGGTCGACTGTGATCCCAATCCTGAACCGTTTGAACTGATACAGGTATGCATTTGTTTATGTTTTTCCACGCAATGGTTTCTCAGACGATGCGTACATTTCGAGCGAACAGCTACACTGACAAGTGGCAGTATTACTTCACATACATCTGCTTCTTCCAATTTCACATCATGGTAAAGATCAAGTTAAGGTTCTGCAGGTATAAGGCAATAAGGCCTCAAGACAAGCTCAGTAAGCGTTTATTTGGCAAGGGGCTCGTAGCCCTGGCTTATATGTCTGCACCAGAGCAATAGTTTTCGATCTACCTCGTTTTCGAAACACTGTGCCATAACCGTCTGTTTCTCCTGTTTTGCGCACTATTGCTGAGAACTGACTCTCAGTCTTTCTCTGATATACCCCACAGCGCGCAACTCATTGAGAGCATGTAACTACATATGTTGACAATTAGACATCACATAATGTAGTCAAACATGGTACTTAGTCTAGGTCTAGTCTGGTCTCGCTCCTTGTCCCGATGTTGGCTTGTCACGTCTCACGTCCCACAACAGATCACAATAGATGTCTCGACATTTGTTTATTGTTTAGAATCTCACCTATGGCGAATCTTCGAAGATTTATATTTATCTGAAAGATCGCAAGGCTTCGTTTGTCGAGAAAATGAAGGCAGTGTCCGTTTCGGAAGACTACATTGGGCTGAGGGAGAGAAGGCAAGAGAATGCATCGAACTACGTGGAATTCCAAACAGCCGTATTGAATATGGGCAATAAAAAGAACAAGGAATCAACATCGAACAAAGAGAGAGAGTACGTCCTCCTGTTTATTAAGACATGATGTACATACTGTGTTCAGAAACTGACTGGAACGTATCTGAAAGGGTATAATGATGAATATGAGCTGGGAAAAAAGTTGGGCGCTGGTACCTATGGAGAGGTCTATGAAGCAACCAAGAAAAAAGAGGAATCGAAAGAAAGCGGAATGATTGGCTTATCAAAAGAGAAAGAAGTGGAAAGACACTACGCGATCAAGACTGAAAAACGCGGAGTGTCTGTTTCATTGATTGTACTTTTATCAATTTACTTTACCTTTAAATAATCGACCCGTTTCAGTCGGAAATCTTTGTTCTCATGGATGTCTCAGCCAATGCTCTCGAAAACAGAAACCAAATTGTTCAATACGTGGATAAAGGTATGTAGTTGTACTTTTATTTTTGATTCAAAATATTTTAGGTCATACCTCGAGTTTTCATTTCTTGGTCATGAGTCTGGTTGGAAAATCTCTTTCCACTGTTCAACAGCATGTGTCCAAGAAAATGAAGTACATATATACTTGAAGTTAAAAAAAATACTACAAGCACTTGTTTCAGCTCCTTCTCTGCGATGTATTTGTCTATCCGATCTTTCAATGCAATCCATCAGTTGCACCGTTGTGGATTCATTCACAGGTTTAATGACGAATGTTCCATCTGAAAACATTTGTTTCAGAGACATCAAACCCGGAAATTTTGCAATCGGCGGAAAGAAGAATGAGAAAATGGTGTTTATTTTCGACTTTGGAATGGCCTGGCGAAGCGTTGATGAGCAGGGAAAAGTCAATGTTCGCAAGGGAAGAGAACACGGCTTTATTGGAACTCTGCGGTAAGTAGGAGATGTTATTTCAATCATAATATGATGAAAGAATATTATTATAACATAATAACATAATATTTATAACATAATATGATTATATTATAACCTATCGTTCAGATATGCTCCTCGCTCTGCTCATGAAATGAGAAAACAGCATCCTTGCGACGACCTCGAATCCTGGCTCTTCATGAGCATTGAGGTGCTATAACTGTTACGAACTAATGTTAATACAATAATCAGATGTTCCAAAAGCTGCCGTGGAAAGGTAACGTGGACAAATACTATGTTTTGCGGGAAAAGTACAAACTGATGGAAGGAAAATGTGAGTGATCTTGTTGCTAAGACGTTATCATTCTTGATTATAGATATGACGTCACTGCTGAACAAAGGTCTACCAGTCGCGATGCTACAAGTCATCAAGTATCGTTCAATCCTGAGTATTAGTTACTGATTATAATGTTTTAGGCATATCTATGACATGAACCCTCACGATGTTCCTGACTACCGAACGATCATGCACATCATGATGGGAGCAGAGTGCGATCTCAATGTGAGTACCGTATTTGCTTTCATTTTTATAACACGTTTTCTAGCGAGATCTCGATTGGATTAACTCTGAGAAACTTCATTCCAAGGCTCAGTACGAGGTAATATGATTTGAAACACAATTGCAATTTCTTTTCTGATTTAGTCTCTCACTACCCGTGCAACTTCGAGGGACAAGAAGGCTATTCTCGCCAGTTTCAAGCCCCTCAGTCGTTTCTAATCCAACACTTTCATCTTACAACT